>JANTPZ010004482.1:0-15824 GCA_025593235.1 Vachellia pachyceras | reverse complement strand
TGTTGCACTTTTATGAATTCACACTTATATTGAAAGTTGTCATGCAATTTTATAATGTGTGTTAGAAAGTTTTGCTACTGGGATTTCCAAAATTCTCATTCTCCCCCACTAACCATTTTTAGGTAGAAGCACACTCAAGGGTAAGGAGAAAGTGATTGATACTTGAAGCAAAGTTTGATGTGTATTAATGTGGATTTTGTTATAGACATTATGTTATTTTTGTTTAAAGTTTGTAATGTGGCATGTAATGTAACTTATGCATGTATGATGGACTTATGATAACTAGTATATGCTTTAAGAATGCCTAATTACATAGGTTAATATGATTAAGAAAGGTTTAGAAACCAAAATGATAGTTGAGGTTAAGTAGGGTAAAAATTTGGTTAAGTGCTGGAAGTAAAGTTGGTCATTTGCCCTAATTTGCCCTATCGGGAGACAGAGTAAATGAACTTCAAATGAGATGAAATTTTGTGGAAAAATAGTTCCAATTCCAAGGTTTAAAACAAGCTAAATATCACTGGAATTACATTTTTGTACCGAAAGTTATGGCTGTCCAAAGTTGGTGAAACAATCACAGAAAATCTTGGGAAAAATGAAAAATTACCATATGAACAGTACATTTTCACGAATTAATCTGTACCAACTGGACAAGTACTGTTCAAATGAGTATTTTCCCCTCATAAAGGAATTTGTAAGCTTCAAATAGATGTTGGAACCACTCGATTTTGATTTTTATAGAACTAGCGTGTTCTCCCCGCGCGATGCGCGGTAGAATTTGAATTATGGTAACAAATTTAATGAGGTTACAGGATACAAAAGTGTGTGAAAGGAACATCATGTTGCATTGTACTTGTAGTTACACAAATAGGTAATAGTAGTCAAGTGGAAATGAATCAAATTATCTTCATTGCAACATTTCAACTAACTACATGGCCCTTGTTCAATTAAAAGTGGATGATGGTTAAACATTCATGAAAATCTCTTTATATACAACATTACATGTTTTTTTTCTTCCATCTAAACCATTCTCTGGGACATAGATTTTAAGGCCATCCATGCTCTTCACTCTTGACAATGCAACATATAGTTGACCATGACTAAAGCAAGGTCTTGACAGGTACAAGCCTACATGGCGCAGAGATTGACCTTGACTTTTGTTGATAGTCATAGCAAATGACAAAGTCACAGGAAATTGTCTTCGACGCATGCGGAAAGGCCATCTTGTGTCTGAAGGATTCAAGTCCATCCTATGAATCAAAACCTTTCTATTTGGGTTTGATCCATTTAAAGTGATGCCTTCAATGATAGATTTACCAGGCTTCGTCACGTGCAGACGTGTACCATTACATAAACCTTCAGCTTGGTCTATATTCCGTAATAACATTATCGGTGCACCAACTTTCAAAGATAACTTATGGGGAGGTAGGCCAGAGCTTGTAATTGTATTTAGGAACTCAGTAGTGTAAAGGTTGTCAAAGTTACCTATATCCTCAGTTGACTTGCATACGGAGTCGCAACTTAAATAATCATATGCTTCACCAGGCAACAATGATAAAACGTAAGAGTTGATTTCTTTGACAACCTCAATTGTAGGTGCAAGTATTGCTCTATCGTTGAAGAAGTCATTGCACTCTAAATTGTCAACCAGATTGTTATAAATTGAAGCAACCATTGTTTCCATAGGGTTAGCTTATGATGGTATTGTCAAAGCTAATGGTATCTCAATCTCTGATGATCCATCAATAGAATGACCCAAATTTCCATCTCCCACATCTAATAACCAATTACAGAACCACTGAAGTGCTACCTTATCATGAGATTCAGAAGGGGAACTTAATCGCATATTTTTTGTAAGATGGAAAATTTTGCAATGTTGCCACAAGTATGAAGAAGTAATGCATGAATTAACGATAGTTGCCCTCGTTCCTTTTGGGATAACAGGCAGAATTTGATGAAAGTCACCACCCATAACAATACACTTCCCTCCAAATGGTGCATTAGAATGCATAATATCTCTAACTGTGCGATCAAATGCTTCAATGCAATAACGTTGTACCATTGGTGCTTCATCCCATATAATTAACTTTGTCCTTCTAATCAAATTAGCCAAAGGTGAATCATGTTTGATTGAGCACATTGAGACTTCTGTTATATCAATAGGTATAGAAAATCGTGAGTGTGCTGTCCTACCAGAAGGCAACAGTGTTGCAGCAATACCACTTGATGCAACAGTTAAAACGATCTCTCCTTTGGCCCTTAATGTTGATGTTAACGTCTTCCATAAAAATGTTTTTCCCATTCCACCATAGCCATACACGAAGAAGAAACCACCATACAAGTTGCCTAACGAAGCTATGATGGCATCCATTATTTGCTTTTGTTCTGAATTAAGGGCTCCAATTAATGTATTGGATTCAACATGAAGGGATTCCCGATTGTAAGACAACTCCTGGAGGATGAGATTGTTGGACACATCAATGATTGGTGAGTCATTTGGGGAAGGAAGTGAGGGGAAATCTTGAAGGGATTTTCCATTCTTCTGCAGTAGGATATCAATATCTCTCAGTGCAAGTTCCTCTTTATCTTTAGAAGAGTGTAAACATTTGGTAATGTGAAGAAAATTTGTTGTTAGGGTTGAATATATAATGTGATGAAATAAAGTAATTATGAGAATAGAAAAGGTTGGTTAGCATACTTGAATTTATAGAATCTTGTCGATTAATGTATAGAAGATCTTCTGAAAGATACTTTGCACATTAACTCCACACATTGTCAGGACATTGCAAGCAACAACATAAGAGCATACTAACAAAAAGGTTCCGGAGCGAATTTCCAGTAGCGCATGAAGATGATTCCTTTATGGCAGCAATGTATTCATTATCATCATCCAATAATCCACATGCAAAACATGCTTCTCTAAATGTATGATGGATAATGCCATCAACTGTCTTGATTTCATCAAAGGAACGGTTACTTTGGTCAGCAGTATTCGAAGGTAGTATAACTCCCCGGATGTTGGTGATGCATGCCCAATCCTCCCAACTGTAAATCCCTTTTGTCTTGGCTTCCATAACCTATTGCCCTTTTGATAAACATAATGGTTTGGAAATTCTTGATAAGTCAATGTTTGTGCAAATGGATCTTCGTTATTGGTTTTCATCCATGCAAGGAACTGTGATTCACAAACTCTTGGCTTATCCAACAACTCAGCTACATCAACATTGTTAGCATAGATGACATATTGTTGATTGGGAAGATGGAAGCTTAATCGTTCGACACAAGGGTACCTATGATGAATTTCAAACCCATAAATGTGCCATACAGCTTCGCATGCTGAGATGTACCTACAATTGTTAAATTGTTGTATCTCATCTGCAACAGCATGTGGGTCTTTATGACATGGATTATCAAAGATCCCAGCAACGACACGATCATTTCCTTTACTGATGTACTTGAATAAGTACTTAATAGCAGTAGATTGATTGCACTTTTCAACATTGATATGTGCTTCAAATTTCTGTAACAAAACCGAATTGTATGGTACAACATATCGGTTATCTAACGGGGCACCCTTAACTACAATACATCTCCCATCATCTCATCGACGGTATGTTGGGTATCCTTCATCATCCATCGTGGTCTGATCATTGAATCTCTTTGGGAAGTACTTGATACATTTTTTATCTTTCATGCATGGTGATTTTGGATTGATGTTACCACAAGGACCATGAGTCATATATTTCTTGACCAACTCATATAATCTAGGATTTTTGACCCGATCAGGAATTTCTGCAGATATTAAATCATCGATATGGTCGATCGTTGTAATTTTATCAGATGGTTGAAGGAACAAAAGGATATGAGCATGCGGAAGGCCTCTCTTTTGAAATTCTATTGTATAAACCTCTGTGGAAATTTGGAAAAAAAATAATTTGTAAAAGCAGGAGAATTTGCAACTAATTATCATGGTAACCTTTAATAATTATCAATATAAATTCCCAATTGTATATATCATTGTAAATTGTAGGACATACTAACCTGCTCTGACATTTCCAAAAATTTTGTCATCTTTGATCATTTTCATCAAAGTGTACAGCTTAACTTTGAAGATCCTGGTCACAATTTCTGGCTTACATGATGGATGTAACTTGAAATGCTCACAGTATCTGGTCACTTCAGGCCAAGTAGGATTGCAAGTGAATGTTAAGAAAATATCTGGATATCCAGCCCATCTACATAATGCCATTGCATCTTGATAATTTTGAAGCATATATCGAGCACCGCCAGTAAATGATGATGGCAAAATTATCCTTTTTCCTGTTGAGGCAGCATCAGTTTCACCTCTTAGGAGAGCATCAGACAATCCTTGATACAACTCAACACGTAGTTCCTTTTGATGTGTCCTCACCCATAATAGTCTTTGAGATTCAATCATTGTGTATGCATCAACAATAAATTGTTGAAGCAAACGGGAAGAATGTAGCAATGCAGATACTTCGGTGTTTCTACTCATCAATCTATAAGCAAAGAATCCACGCATGCTAACTCGTTTTTTCTTTTTTGTGAATGCTAGTGTCTCAGCTTTATGTTCAACGTCATCTCTGTAGCCATCCTATCCATATGGAAATAAAATTGGGTACTGAAGTGGCAGGTATGAAGCATGCAACTCATTTATACGTTTTGGATGCCCTGATTGCTTCTCTATGATGATGTCTCTGACATTGAATGTCATGTCTATGTCACCAACAATTAAGACAGCAACTTCAGAGCATGTGGGGAGATTGTAATTTCGACCGTCATGTTGCCTACTACTAAGAAGGCATCGCTGGAGTTGATTTGGCACATTGTTCGCCAATAAGGTTGATACGTTACGATACTGTTTGACAAATGGATTGTGCTCATCTAAAGTCTTCTTTATCTGATCAACAATTAATGGATCTAACTGTGCTTCCTTTTGATGCTTGCTGGTTTGATAGGAAAGAAAAGTATATTAGCCTAGTAGAATCATGCATTAAGGTGCAGTGAAGAAAAGTAGTATGATGAGAAAAGGGGATGGAATAAAGTCTGCAAGATACCTAACAGCATAAATCCTATTGGACACTTCATTCTCAGTATCAAAGATATAAAGTTGGGAGAAAATGGGCTTGCTTCCGTCAACAGGTAATAAACTGCCAATACTGTGATAATTCATGCCAGACAAGATGAAAGAGCACAGTCCACCGCCATTATTACTTGAATGATTTATCTTCCCTCCCATAGATGTGAATGAGAACATGTTATTATATTGTCTAATATTTGCATGGAAATTCTTCGAATAGCTTGTGGTCTTATCAAAGAACAAACTGTGCAATAATGGTGGAGGTGGCTGAAGTTTTGGCAATATAACTTTTCCTTGTTGACAACACATGGAAAATAATTTAGGATTTCGTTGCCTATTGTCTTTCTTAAGCCTCTCACCATACCAAAACATTGCGTCACAATGTAGGCAAATATGTATAGGATCGCCCTCATCTACGTATCCTAAAATATAAGCATATGATGTATATTATGAATTGTTTGAGTTATAAATAGAAAGATGTCATATTTCAATGTAGTATTGGCAAAAATACTTGTATCCTGTGCATCTATTGTTGGTGTTGTTTTTGACGGGAACATCGTATTAGTTGGTGTAGATGAAAGTGAGTCTGCATTACATAGTTATGTTGGTCATATCAGGCAATGTCGTAGATTATTTATCATCTGAATAAATTGAAATGTTGGCCATATAAATTATAAACATTGAACATAAACAATACAAGTACCTCCTATATGTTTAGAATTGGGAGTGTCACAATCACTTTCATCACCATCGTCACAGTTGAAACTAAATTCCTTATCATTGAAATCTATTTGAGTATCTGAAGGAAAATTAAATAATGAAATTTATTTAGTAACACAGATAAAATGACTCTATGACATTCATATCAGTCATGTTACAAGACATTGAAATAAAGCCTACTTGTGTATATGTACATTATAGGGTATTATACACTTAGGATATTAAATACTACTTAAGGCATAAATTTAATAAAAATGACATAAAAGTGAAGGGAAATTGCATCGTGGAGAAAATTGAGGAGTATGAAGGAAATATATGATGGGAGAATAGTCTAAATGTCTCGACCGTTATCCTATTATAAATCTTTGATTACACAATCTTATGCAATTAAAAAAACCCCTATAATAATAATAATTAAAGTCAAACAAATAGAATTAATGTAATTAAATCCCCGCCCCAACCACACAAAATAATTACTTATAATAATATCCTGTAGGTTCCTGTAGGGTCCTAACAATTGAATAATTATGAATAAATCATATAACTGGATACACATCTGCACAAGCAGAATTCTAAAATTTAAGTTCAAAATAAAGGACGTAGGTATTGGTATAATATGTTGAATAAAAATGTTGTTCATTTTGTAAGGATACGATCTTGTTTGATATGTGCTTCTTTAATTTGAATACAATCATATCTTATTGCTTGTTATTTACATCTTATAATTATGTATAAATGGGCTACTATATATTTTTGGTTAAAAATGTAAATATTTAATTATGATATCTTTTTAAAAACATTAAGGTTCGTAATTATAATTATGATCTTTTAGTTAAAACATTATGTCTAGATAATGTGTTATTATTATGATTATGAAATTATGAATAATATTAATATTAATAAAATTCAAAGTAAAACGTGTGTAACATGAAGATCATTGCGGACCATTAGAAAGTGCATCAAATAAACAAAATATGTAACTACCATGATGTATACATGAATAAAATGCATCAAACAAATTTATTCCCTATACAATTATAAAAACAACATTATATAACTATAAAACAATATGAACTCGAAGATGTATACAATTATAAGCAGGTCTATTGTAAAAACAACATTATTAACTTATAAAACACAAGGGTCTGATAGTAATGATAAGTTTAAAAGGAAATAAAGATATGGTTGAGAGGTATATATAACTACCATCATATATACATGAACTGTGGTACGATGTAGTAGGTGTAGGAGCAATGGATGTGCAACCTTCAGCTACAATACTAATTGGTGATTGAAGAGAGTCAGCATTAATAGGTGTTGATATACGTCTTCTTATTCTGCAAGCTGATAGGAGAAATATAACGTCATAATGTAATCTGAAAATCTACGAACATGAACTTATTCAAGTGAAATTATTAACTGGAATAGGGAATGGACCTCGATCAATTGTGCTGGAGACATGTAAATCTGAGGTGACATTTGTAAAGAGGCCTTTATATCGAGAACTTTTTCTCTTGTATACATGATCGTTTGGATTTTGTTCTATGTAGCTCTGACTTCCTATGATTAGATAGTGTAATGTATGAACAAATATGTATAATATGATTTAAAAAGATGATGTATTTGGTAAAGAACACATAAAAGTATACATATTTGCAAATACGAGAATGAGGAAAAAGCACATGATTAAGTCATTGGTGGACAACCTGGTTGTGTGGCTTGAGTATTGGCAATATCTCTCAGAACACATGCCTTGCCTTTCTTACCCACTCTTTGCAAATTTCTGTCAGACATAACAACTGATACCTTTGCAGTGCAGTAGGTAGACCAATTTGTAAACTGTTATGAGTGAAAATGATGTTATCAGCGACTCACTTCTGGTTTCCAAGTAATCTGCCAAAAATCAACATTTGAATGAAGTTAAAATGAGTATAATTTTCCTGATCCAGTAGACTATCTCATTCAGGCCACTACAACACAAACCAACACATGAGTCCAATGTTATTCAGATCAAATAGTAATAACGTGACAAGTATTGCATTTCAAAGATAATCCCCACTTAAGAGAAAGCAATGTATTCAAGCAGCTCAACAACCACAAACAAATTATCTATCTTTCGTATCCTGCATGAAACTGGTTTCCAAGTTCTCAGCCAAGAATAAACATTTTTAATGAAGTTAAATGAGTACAATTTTGCTGATCCGCTAGAATATATCATTCAGTCCACTACAGCACAAACCAACACCCTTCCATTAAATTTCACTCTCTTAGAATGTTACTCAGATCTCAATGATAATAACGTGCCAAGCATTGCATTTGAAAGATAATCCACACTTCAGAGAGCGAAAGGTATCTGTACAACTCTAAAACCACAAACAAATTCAGCTTACGTGAACATGTAGAAAACGAATATCAAACCTGTACTAACATGTAGAAAAACAAACAGCAATTAGGGTATGAAGTGGACAATCAACTTACTTGAAAATCTCACATAAGTGGTTAACGTGTAATGATGGTGGCCAGGTACGAGGACAACACATTTATTCCTTAACCAATCCCTCCTTTTATTTTTTGACCTCCCTCCTTACCCACCTCATTCCAAACCTAGATGGAACTATAAGATTAACTTCTCGTTGCAAGACGTGGATAACAATGCATGGCTAGAATATTTGTTACTAATATCAGTGGCTCACTTCTCATGAATATGGAGGATAATCTTCATAACTGCTCATCAATGCATTCATGTTACTTGCCATAAATATTGCCAAATTTAATATGTAGACACAGATTGCGTACGTACCTTTAGAAGGGATGCATGTACCATAAAACCACACACAGATTAGGTGGGAAGCTGCAGAAGTTTCAGTGTTTGTGGCTAAGGAAACGAAGGAGAAGAAAGAGATGGAGTTATTATGTTTGATAGAAGCAGTGGTGGAGGTTCATATACTGTGAAGGCAGGATGTCATTTGGGTGTTAATGGGGTCCACCATCCATTTGGAGAAGGCATCCACGGTTCACGACAAGTTTAAGCTTACATCAACGGATAAGAACGAAAGTCATGAACCTCATACATATAAATATTGAAATTTAGGTTAACCTTTTACGTAAACATGTTTCAGTCCCCACATTTAGTAAACCAAAGACCTTTAATTATCGAGGCAAAGAATAATTATAGTATCCAGAGCAATATGAATAGATGGTAGATTAGATGCAAAGCTTGTGTTTTAAAAGCAATTATATTGATATCAGTGGTTGTTTGTATTATTAACATATCTTATCGCCAGTGCTTTCTTGGCCACCTGATACAAGCATCTTTGAACGGTTGACCTAAAATGGTTACTGAACAATATGTTAACTTCCTCGTTTGCTATGAGTTGGACGCATGCTTTTTTATAATATACTTTGAACATGAAGAAATGGAAGATATAGACACAAGTTCCAGCATGGTTTAAATTTTAGGGTTAAGCTTTATGCGATATGGATAGTAATATTGAAAGAATTGGACGTGGAAGTTTCTTGTACTCACTTTATGTCTTATTCCCTTTATCTTAGGAAAAAGCCAACGTGATATGCATTTGTATACATGATTCCAATGGAAATGCCGCAGTTGACCATTATAGCACTTCAATCCAGATTCCGTAGGTTAGTGCCACTACTTTTCATGTACCGTTACCCAATGCGTTCGCGGAGACATGAATTAATCCTCTTTGGATGACGGACCTAAAACATTGTCTGTCATATATAACTTACTTGTTTGATGCAAGTAGACGCATGCTTCGTTGAAAGATTTTTTGTGTTTAATTGAAAGACACTGACGAAAGCAGCCAACGTTGAATGGTTATACTGAGCACTTCATTACCCGTGTTCTGCTATCCTCCTTAACTGTAGCTCTAACCTTTATAACACTTGGTTCAAAATATGAACAATTGGATGTAAAAGTTATTTCGATCGTCTTTTGAACCTGCAACCTACCGCTCAGTTTCTATCGCAGTCCTATTATCATTTAAACATGAGTCCAACTTTGGCTGCTTTATGTATAAATGGTTCAAAGGATCCGCAGCCATTGAACTGAGCATCACTTAGATCAAGATCTTACTTAGTACATGAAAATTCTTTGCTTCAGAGTATTTGGCACGTTTTTTGTATTATTAACATAGCTTATCGCAAATTCTTTCTTGGACACCTGATGCAAGCATCTTTGAACAGTTGATATAAAATGGTTTCTGAAAAATATGTTTACTTCCTTGTTTGCTGTGAGCTGGACGCATGCTTCTTTATATTATGCTTTGAAGATGAAGAAATTGAAGATGCAGTTCCGATAGGTTGAATGGTTTAACACTTGGATCAAAATATGAACATTTTGATGCAAAAGTTTTTTTGTCCTCCTTCCAACATGCACCGTTGCTTTCTCAGATTCTGTCATTGTCACTGTATCCTTGAAAAATGAGTGCAGCATTGTCTGCTTTTGTATATATCGATTGAGACGTAGCGCAGCAGGTGACCTTTAAAGCAAGGATATCAAGACCCTAATTATTGCTTGAAATTTCTTTGCTTCAGATTTATATGTCTTCTTTGTAATATTTACATATGTAAGCACCAAACCTTTTATGTTGCCAGTATACAATGCGTGTTTCTGACCTTGGAATATAAAACCAGATTATTTATCAGCATCCGACAAGACAAATTAGAGATACAGATCATGTTCAAGTATGGTTGATTCTTCACTTCTCATAAACATGTTTTCATACATGGATGCATAATAACTTTGCCTTGAGACATTATGATATTTGAATTTCATAGGAAAACAACATACGCAGGTAAACGAAGCGGAAGTTGTTTGTATGACGGTTATTTTCAATCACAACATGTTGCTCTATTAAGTAATAACTTCATAGGACGAAGATACAGATGGTGCTCATTTTCCCCCAACAGGGCATAGCAGTAGCTTGTCTTTCTGATTCAATATCTATAATATGAAGGAGTGTAATGGTCGTATGGGTATGAGGGGGAATTATTATCCTATGGAAGTTCTAACGTCAATATGTGAATAGGACTAATACTAAAACATGTCAATGATGTTAAGCCACTCGGCAAACTATTGGACCAAAGTACATAGCCAGGTGGAGAAATTGAGGACGCTGAATGAAATATGTGATGGCAAAACATTCAAAACCCTGGGATACCCATCTTACCTTCTGCATTTCGTCAAACATAAAGACATAAATATTCTCAAATTCCTCATTTGGATATAAATAGACAATAATGTGTTTGGCTGAGCGTGCAAGCATTTTTGGTAAATAGCTTCCTGCCAGAGACAAACATTTTTCTTATTTTTCCATGCAGATTGAATGCACTGACTATCCTCATTCAGCTTCATACTTGCCCTGTCTTTTTCATTTCTTTTCCAATCCATGCGGTGAAACAATGTAAAAGCATATTTGTATATAATGTAACTAATAGGTGGTTATATGGGATAAAACAGCGAGCCTTCAATTAGAATGGGATGCATCCACATAATAACATTACCAAACAAAATACCACCAGGTATAACAAACAGTTACAACAAATAAGAAATGGGCCGATGTCAGGCAATAGTTCGTAGTAAAAAAAAAAAGCAGAACCACTAATATTGAGAACATGAAGAAACTACAGTACTTGAAAAGTTGGACAATTGCTCATTCATTTCTTCTCCTGCTTGATCACTTTTACAAGTTTTTCTTGCTGTGTTGTGGTGCTGGATGATTGAAAGTAGTTGGACCCTTCGTTAAGACTGTCAAGTCTCTTAGTTGTGTTCTTCCTTTTTCCTTTCCCTGGTTTCAATGCAATGCAGTTTGGAAGCTGAGATATAGGGACGTCATCAGGATCTAGATTAATAGGAGTTAGTGAAGCAGCACAAGATGAAGCATTGGCATTCGTATGAAGGACTTGGTTTTCAAATGTATTATCAGAAGTCTACACAAATAAGAATTATGGAGATTAATGTGTTGCAAATTAACATCAATCCTGAAGAAATTAATGCAAGACAAACGAAAAAGATGAGGTTGCTGCTTGTACGTGAACTGGATGGTTTTCTTGAGCATCATCACCCTACAATGAAATTCAATTAACAATTTATATATGTGATGAAAGACAAAATGATAAAATATAGTGTAAAATTTTCAACAATATAGTAATGTACACTGCTATATAGTAATAACCTCAGCAGAAGCCTCTGTAAATTGATCCATGAGATCCTCACATAAAGTGTAATGAACCACACTAATGCTGGCAGTAGGATGCCTTGAGTTGTAGTCATTGTGTTTAAGCTTCAGCATCACTCTCTTCCCAATATCACAATCCAGCTCAGCAGGAATATCATATTCACATTTTTTCTATTGATCATTTCACACCCAATTAATTATAAGTGTAAAGGTGTTTTTATAGCTTGTTTTGTTGGCTATGAATTACCTCTTTAAGAATGACCTTCAATTTAGGAGCCGACTTCTGAATGAGTTGGACTGCATGCTTATCCCAAAATAACACCGATGCGCTTCCACTGTCATCAACAACAGTGTAATGCAGCTTCAACCTAGAAGGAAATAAGTAAAACATATTAAGCATAAATGATGCATGTTGGATGAGTATATGAAGCTATGAATATACTTAGGCTCAATGGAAGCAGGTTTTTTTTTTGCAGAGGGGGCAATTTGGTATGCCATTTTCGTCCTTAATTTTTGCTGAGCACTTGCCACACCCATCATAAATCCAACCATGAGTTGTCTCCAGCTTTTGGATCTCACAAACGATGCAAAAAAAATCACCCTACATTTTTTTGCATTTGTAAATTCTTTCAGTGGCACAAGGAATTAAATGTAACAACTGGAAAATTTATAAAACAACAAAGGTTCAACTAATGAGGTGTGACTAACAATCTTTTGATTGCAAATGCTAGATATAGGCATGCGATTATCTGTCATCATGCTTGATGAAGCTGATGGTTGGCTTGAATATGAAGGTACTTGTTTGGCTAACTGAACTCAAAACAGGAGATAACCCCCCCTACGACTGCAGGTATTTTAACAAACTGATGATAATTATTTCGAGCAATAATAATATTATATACAACAAATTTAGTTATTGAGAAACTATACCTGTCAATGAAATCTTTAACCTCTTTGATTGGAAGGTTAAAGTATACCCTTGTAGCATTGAAGGAGTTACATATTTGTGCCAACCCTGTAATGATGTAAAGCAAAATTTAAAGTTACAATTTAATTGAAGTAACTCTTTACTTTAATACGGTCAGAGGATTAAATTTTATGTTTCTTTTTAGTTACTGAATAAACTAATGAGCTAATGAATGATGAATTTGTGTAATTGATAAGTTAAGCTGGAAAAGTTACCTGCTTCGGAGAATCCAATTCTGGCGAGATTTAATATTACAACAATTGGAACATCCATATCCATATTTTGTAAATAGCTAGTGTAAGCATTGGTTGAGCACTCATCAAATAGTACACACTCCACATCATTATCCCTTTGGAAAAATTAAATAACAAACTCAAGGAATGAGATTATTGTATAACAAAGAAAAACATTAATGAAGGCAAGAAGTTAATGCCGTATGACCCATCTCTGGCTACAAACTTACTCATTGTCTGTCAAAAGCATTCTAAGTTTGTGCTTAACTTCGTTGTCCCTACGGTACTCCTCGAGTGGCCCAATGGATTTGACATAGGCAAGCACATCTGAATAAAGCTAAGAGCTATGAAATGGGTCGATCAGGAAAGGAATGACAAAAAAAGTGTACTATAGTAAAGTATTACCAATTAGATAATCAATATGCTTTGCTTCAGTTGTCTTTAAAATATCAACAACAGGAAAAAAGTTGTAACAATATGAAGGTATAGGTCCATTATCTTCCATGATGTACGTATGTGGTGTAAATGTGATTCTATACTGATGATTCGTCGCCTTGTACTGATTGGTGTTGGGAGTAACAATAAAGTTAGCAATGAAGTAGATCCGACCTTCAACAGCAGTTTGGCGATATTTATCATGCAACCTCTTGTTCACAACAGTAGCTTGAATCTTAGACCCCTGTTAAAAATACATGGTCTAAGGTGACTGTTAAGGTGATGCATGAATAACGTTCAGTTTAACACTATAGTGATTATGTTTTATGATCAAATATGGTGATAACCGGATGAATCAATACAAGTTGTAATAACAAATGAAAACAAACACAATCATTATCACTGCATTGTGGAGCAAACAACATTATATTGGAGATCAAGGGGCAAACCTCCTCATCAAGAAGAACCATTGAGATAGCAAAAAGATCTATTGGAGTAGATTTTGGATAAACATTCCATTTGTTGCAAACCCTGACCAGCAACTTCCATCTATCTGTTCCATCATGTAATTCCTTGAGTAAAGAACGGGTTGTCATCCTGATGTTTGGCTAATAGTAGTTCAAGGCTTCAAAATAGTGTGCAGTGTGGAATGAAATGGGGAAAAATACGTTATCAGACAGTAGGTAGAGAAGATGAAAATAAGAAAATAAGTCATGCATAGTAATATATAAGGGAACGTATGTTTTCCAAAAAGTGTTCATTTATTAATGTTGTTTAATGGTTAATGCATCTTAAAACATGAGTCGTTCTAGAAAAGCATTTCCACCCATCTGAGATGTCAGAGGAATAATGGAAAGGGAAATGTATGAAAAGGTTTATTGTGAAGAACAATGACCACGTAAACACATATAGGAAAAGCTTGACCAAGTTAGACTAAACATAGGATACAAAGGCTTTCACAACAAAACAACTAATATTAATGCTACCATTTCGTAAAATAGGATACAGAGTATACAGATGATACAGCTTGACCAAGAAGATGTCGCCAACCAATGTAAAATACACATTGAGAATAATGCTACTATTTGCATGGAATAAGTAAGCAGGACATGCAAATAAAAGCATAATATAGTGTTCACTTCCTACAGACAAGGCATCATTCAACATGAGTACATGCAAATATACATTTCATAAGCATTGTATTGTGATACCTATCTTCATTTCCTAAATCCATGGCATCATTAAAGAGTATAATGCATTGGTTAACATTAATTAGTTATGATTTCCCTACCAAGCAAAGTGAATAGTGCCAAAACTGTCCTGCAAAGTCTAGGGAGTTGTCATTTTGTCAATCCGAACAGGCATAAATGTGTCTGACCAATTTAGAATGTGCATAAAGAAAAGCATTATAAAGAATGTGCATGAATGCCTGAACAGGCAATTGACCCTCTAGGTTGCCTCTGCATGTTGACCCATGAGTTAACAAAAGGATACTAAAACATGAATGCCCGATCGGTTACCTTCACTGGGATACAAGTAAGATTAGGTACCTGCTCAATGCTCTAAAATTGCATGAAATAGGTAAGTTTGGCTTATAGTATTGTAAAGTGTATGGATTTTATTCTCGTAATAAAACATACTATGGTGGAAAAAGGTTGCCTGGGACAAAAAGACATTCAAAAAATATTTTGAACTTCGTTTACCGTAGATTGGCCGTGAGACCGTGTTGTCTATTCCACATCCGAGCGGATTTCAGCATAAGGAAAAGCAATCCTGTAACTCTGCTCAAAGCCACAAATTGCATAAAAGAAGAAAGCTGTTACCTACAGTAACATAAAGTAAATGGCTGAGATACTTGCAAGAAAACATGTCTTCTTCGCTATATATCTGGTCGAACACAGAGAGCTACCTGCAAAAGATCTAGGTAACAGTATCGTGAGAATGGGAAGCAGCAAAATATTGATTGGGTTGTAAGGATTTGACCCGGGTTCTTGGTTTGAGGTTCTACCCAAGGTACAGGAAACCGGACCGGTGATTGAACCGGTCAAGGCAGTGGGTCAAGGGTCAGTGGGTCAGACCGGAGTCAAACCGGGGGTCAAACCGGTGAGGAATAAAAAAATAAAAAAATATTTTAATATTCCAAAAATTATAAAAGGTAAATAGTAAATAGA
>JANTPZ010004481.1:0-13136 GCA_025593235.1 Vachellia pachyceras | reverse complement strand
TTTCTCTTTTCTCTTTTCTACTTTTCTTTCTTTCTCTTTCCTCTTTTCTACTTTTCATTCTTTCTCTTTCCTCTTTCCTACTTTTCATTCTTTCTCTTTCCTCTTTCCTACCTACTTTTTGCCTCGGAATCCATAAAAGCTAATAACTTCTCTAACATAAATCACTTTTCAAAAAGTTTTGCTTCGGAATCTGTAAAAGTTATTTTTCAAAATCTATTCTCCAAAACCTAGGTTTTGCCTCGAAATCTGTAAAAGCTATTCTGAAAATGAGATCCGAAAAAGCCCTAATAGAGTGCCATGTGGTCTATCTGTTAAGTCGCATTTATGCTTTCACAAAGGAAAACTTTCTTCTGTATTTTTGGTATAGAAATTCCAAAGAGCATAACTACTGCAATCATTCTTTCTTCCTGAGACTGAATCACTAGGAGCTAACTGGCAGCATAATATAATATTTAATGTAAATCAACTTGATCATATCAAAGGTCATGGGTGCTGACTGCTGAGGCTGTTGTGTATTCTGATCTAATTTTATGTTTCAGGTTAAGTGAGATTCAGTGGGCTACTTTTATTCTACTCTGTGCTGGGTGCACCACTGCACAGTTGAATACAAAGTAAGAGTTATTAAACTCTGGCATTCAGCCATCATGTATGTTTATTTTATTAACCTTAATTCATCCTTGTACAGTTGTGTTTTTTGTATGGATGTTCTCCCCTGGTAAACTGCTATACATGTAAATCACATGTTCATGACTAATTATTGTGCAAAATTTAGTGAATTATGAATGGTAAGTTAATAATAGAGTAAGCATAACCACAGAAGATATTCAAATATTCAATAGTAATTATTTCCATGTATTGTGCTTGTTTTGTGGATCAGAGCAATCTTCTCCCAGTATATATGTATATATCATATAGTTTTCTTTAGAAATTCATATATAACATGTGATTTCTTGTTGTATTATGTCTCAAGAAATCTCATTATCTTTTCAGTTCTGATCGTGTTCTTCAAACTCCCTTTCAAGGTTGGGTTATGGCAACTGTGAGTTGTTGACATTTGTCTGATTATATGTGTAACAAACCTAAATTATGAATTTATGGTCTTAGAATATTTCCTAACGATGAGTTCTTCCCCTGCAGATCATGGCACTTTTGAGTGGTTTTGCCGGAGTATATACAGAGGTGGATGTTGATTAAGGGGTTGATATAACTTTGTTGTTTAGAATTGAAACTCTTGTGTAGAGTTCAAATGATTTATCAACCTATATAACTTAGTTCTTGTTAAGCTAAATTTGATTTGCCAATACATATTTTGATCTGCTTGGAACAAGGGATTTAAATTACTATGGCTGGGATGGAGTTAGGGATTCTAAATGAGAATTAGTATTTAGAAGGCTTGTTTATGACTTTTGCAGGCTATTATTACGAAGCGTCCTTCTAGAAACATTAATGTTCAGAACTTCTGGTTATATATCTTTGGCATGGCCTTCAATGCTGTTGCCATATTGATTCAAGATTTTGATGCTGTGATGAACAAGTAATCTGCATTCTTGATTCTGGGTTTGCAGTAGATAAAGATGTTGTCTCGCTTTTCTTTCCCCTAGTTTTTTGTATTTCATCATCAAATTGTTTTGTTTCTCTATTTCACGATGGAGCAACATTTATTATCAATATGCATATGTTCCGGTGCTAAAAATCAATATAACCAACACCAAGTACGGACAACAAACCAGCCTTCTTGGTGATGTATATGTAAGGCTTATCTTGTCACATCAATAATGTTTGCCTGACATCTTAGCTGTCTATATTCAGGGGTTTTTTCCATGGGTATTCCTTAATCACTATTCTCATGATTCTCAACCATGCACTCAGGTATATTTTTTTCTTTATTATCTTCAAAATGATTGTGGATGAAAACTATGATTTTTGCCTTAGTGTTCCTACTTGCCTTGACGTTCATAGTTTTGTTTCCCTAGCTATTAGGATTCTGTACATAGATAAATTGATGGATAGCAATAGTGGAAGTGCAGTTGTAATTGTTGGAGATAAGAAATTCTAAACAACGTTGAGTTTTTCATTGCTGAAACATCAATGAGATGAAACAGTTATTATTATATACACCAAGAACCAAGTTCCTGTATATGAGCTCAGCTTATCAATGTCTTTAGTGATAACAGCAATGATCATTATTGGGTTCTTGTTATTCTAAACACCAGGTCCCCTCTCCTTCTCTAACAGTCTGTCACTAATCTCTATTACTCTACATACAAAAGACAGGAACTTGTTGAGCATATCAATTCTCGCTTGAGAAGCATGAATGAACATTGACACAGACGGAGGCTACCTACAACAAAATTTGAAGTTGCCTGGTGTAATTTGGAGTGTCATTCGTGTCTAATACAGAGTTTGATGTGTAACCAGCATGAGCGTTTCTCCTTTTGAGTTGTACATTACATAGGTCACCTCTGTCTTTTATTAAGCATAAACTATGCACAAATAATTCTCCTAATAAGTGAACCCAAAGGAAAGTTCTTGTTTTTTATGGCATTTATATACAATCGTGATTTTGCTACTGTGTATTGGTAGTATATGGTTACAAGGTTGTTTCTGTTAACAGTGGTATTGCTGTATCAATGGTAATGAAGTACGCTGACAACATTGTGAAGGTAAGACATGGTTTGATAACTGTTATATTTTGATATGTCACCACTTTGCATCCTTAAATGATGTAATTAGTTGGTAGATAGGCTAGTCTTATTAAGAATTAGTTGAGTTAGAAGTTGTATTTATTACTAGGAATAGTCTAGAGAAAACTAAAGTGTATGCAGCCTTGTAATCTTGAGAATAAATCATCAGAAACATTTGTTCTCAACTTTTATGATGGTATCAAAGCCAGGTTGGCTCAAAAACCCCTAGTTAGTTTCTAATCCCTAAAAACCTAGAAGCCCTAAATCTTTCTCAGAAAACAAAGCTTCCTAGAGAAGACCAAAATCTCCATAGCTTCGGTTGAAGGCGCGCCAACCCCCCCAAAAAAAATAAAAGAAAAAATCGTGTCCAGAGTTTGTGATCGATCAAACCCCATCGTCGGTGAGAGTTCTGGCAAGCCACGCACCAATCAATGATTCTAGACCAATCCTTATTCCCTGGCCCGTGACAGCACATCTAACATCCTTTCCTTTACCAGTCAAGCGTGTCCTACTCAAAATCTCATCCTTTCTGTGTTTTAAGCCATGACAGAAGTAAAAAACACCTCCCATTGTACTAGGCCTTCTATGGTCAGCATTATTTGTGGCTCTGGAGACTGCTTGAGTGTTCCAACAACTTATAAGTTGAATGGAAGTAATTTTTGAAGCTGGTCTCAATTTGATCGCTTTGTAAAAGGCTATGGGAAACTTAATCATTTGCTTGGTGCAAGCCCAAAACCTGGAGAGCCTACTTTTGATGCTTGGGACGAAGAAGATTTCATGTTTATTTCTTGGTTGTGGCATTCTATGACTCAGAAGTCAATCAAATGATCTTATTTTTGTCTTCAGCTAAGGAAATATGGGATATTGTGCATCAGGCCTTTTCGAAAGTGAAAGATGCGGCTAAATTTATGAGATTAAGACCGATATTTCCAACACCAATCAAGGAAGTAAATCTGTCACCAAATATTCTACTGTTATGAAGAGTTTGTGGCAAGAACTGGATCATTATCAATGTATTACTATGTGAAGATGATGTTATCTTAAAACATGCTTTGTTGAAAAGGAGTGGATATTTGAGTATCTTGCAGGGTTAAACGCTGAATTTGATCCTCTACGCATACAAATTCTTGGAGGGGAGGAATTACCATCCCTCAATGACACTATTGTCATCATTTTAGCAGAAGAAGGATGAAGGCATGTAATGATGGAACCTCAGCAGATGGAAAGTCGAGCTCAAATGATAATTGGGTTAAAGCAATGAAAGTTGAAATGGAAGCCTTAGAGAACAACAAAACATGAGATCTTGTTCAATTACCAAAAGGAAAGAAGCCTATTGAATGTAATTGGGTTTTCACATCTAAATACAATTCTAATGGCACTTTAGAGCAATATAAAGATCGATTACTAAAAGGGTATATTCAAACCTATGGGGTAAATTATGAAGAAACTCTTGCTCCGGTTGCAAAGATGAATACCTTCCGTATTGTGTTATCTTTGCCTGCAAATAAGGATTGGAAGATGATAGAGTCCCAAATCCTCTCAAGGTGTATTCAAGAAAAAGGAAGTTTAAAAGCTATGAATAGGAAATAATTATTAGTTTATTATTTTCATTAGGATTTAAATATTAGCTGGTTTAGTTTATGGATATCATATTATCATTTAGGAATTAGATATATATCTTCTATCTTTTTAGTTTATCTTTCTATCTTTTCAATTTATCTTTTTATCTTTTCAAGTTGTACTCTACTTTTATAAATAGGCCCTTAGGTCAAAGGAATAAAGCATTGAGTATTAAATTATTTCAGCTATACTTTCGGAGATTCTCTTGGGTTATCAGAGTGTGAAGGACGAGATTCTAGCCTTAAGCTCTTCTAGATTTATCTTCTGCATTATTTTCTATTTTCCTATTCTTTTTTTGTAACCAACAGATCTGAGCTTACCAAAAGATAAAAAATTCCTTTTTGCACAGTAACCTACAGGAGAAGATTTATATGGAGGTTCCACCTGGTTTTTACTCTAAGCTTGCTTCAAGTACATTATGTTGACTTAGAAATACACTTTATGGCTTGAAACAGTCACCACTAGCATGGTTTGGAAGGTTTACAAAATCCATGGTTTGCATGGGATACAAGTAGAGCCAAGTGACCGTACTTTGTTCTTCAAATAGTCAGCTTTAAGGGGAGTGACAGTCTTGTCTATGTTGATGATATCATTGTGACAACGGATGATATGGAAGGCATTGATTATCTATGAATACAGTTGATGAAAGAATTTACAATTAAGGATTTAGGAATGCTCAAATATTTTTATGGGAATAAAGGTTACCCATTCTAAATATGGATCTTTACTTCTCCACAGAAATATTTCTTTACCTCCTAGTTGAAATAGGAAAGTTGGGCTGTGAACCCGTTGATACTCCAATAGAACAAAATCAAAAGCTGTGAGGCAGGTAGGCGAGCTCCTAGACCAAAAACCAACTCAAAAGGCTCCTGAACTACCAAAAGATCCTCCTGTCAACAAAGAATCCTATCAAAAGTTTGTTGGCAAGTTGATTTATTTCACTCACACAAGACCTAGTATTGCATATGTAATCGGTGTGGTGATTCAATTTATACATAATCCTAAACAATCACATATTGGCAATTGAAGCATACTTTGGTGCAGATCACGGAGGAAATCTTGATGATAGGAGATCTACAGCAGGTTATTGTACCTTCCTTGGTTCAAATCTCATTACATGGAGAAGCAAGAAGTAGAATGTCGCATCTAGATCCATTGCTGAAGCTAAGTTTAAAGCCATGGCACTTGGAATATGTGAATTATTGTGGATTAAAATTATTCTATCAAATCTGAAGATCGAATGGAAAGATCCAATGAAGCTCTATTGTGACAAGTCGGCTATCAACATGACTCGCAATCCAGTCTATCATGATAGGACAAGGCATGTTGAGATTGATCGACATTTTATTAAAGAGAAATTGGAAAGTTAGTCTAATATGTACTCCATTTGTTCCTTCAAAAGATCTATTGGCATATATTCTCACAAAGGGAATACCTAGCGAACACTTTCAGAACTTAGCATCCAAGTTGGGAATGGATGATATCCACCCTCCATCTTAAGGAGGACTGTTAAATGATGTAGGTAGTTGATAGATAGTCTTGTTAAGAGGTAGTTGAGAGTTTGAAATTGTATTTATTACTTTAGGAATACTCGGAGAAAACTAAAGTGTATAATAGCCTTGTAATCTTGGGAAAAAATCATCAAAAACATTTATCCTCAACTTTAAATCATGTATAATTAGCTTGGTGAGTAAAAGGAAAAAATTATTGAAAAGAAGAGATGATAGGTACAATAAAAGAGGAGTTCAAGGCGTCATCCTTAGTAATGACACTAAGAAAAACACAAACAAACAAACTCTTGGGTGCAACAAAGCTGCCCATTCGCAGTCACTTTATATATTTTGAGGAGATTTGTTTGAGAAAGTCATGAGCACTTCTGAAGCACCATTAAGGAGGGTTTAGAAAATGGCTTTTAGTCCTGGAAAAAGTGGTGGAGCAAGACTAAGAGGGATGCTTAAGAAAATAATTGAATGTAGCTGATCGGTAAACAATATATCTAAAGAGTCAATTGTTAATAAGGTACAATGACATTATGTGATCTATATAATGGATTTTACTTAGTAGGATAAGGCTTCTTGTATTATTTTTCATTTCATCCCCATCACTACTTCCATCTAAACATGACGGAATGTTTTTTCCCACTCATTTATGTGGTTGGTTTAATGCTATGTGCAGTTTTGCAAATGGACCTTGTTACTCTTTATTTATTGTTTGTGATGTATCATATTGAGTATTTTGCATCAAATGTGTTCTAGATGCGTACTTGATTGTTTGGTTTGGATGAGCATATCGTATCCTGATTCAAACGTCATCATAGCTTCACCAGTAACAACAGTGACGCCTTTGAAAATTCGATTTGTCCTCAGCTTCCCAATTTTATGCAGGTGTATTCTACTTCTGTGGCAATGCTGCTTACTGCGGTGGTTTCTGTTTTTCTCTTTGGCTTCCATCTCTCCCTTGCCTTCTTCCTTGGTACAATGTAAGATGTTGTCAATTATCTCGTGAATGTGCTTGCTTTGTGGCAGTGTATGATGAGTGTATGATTGAAAATTTGTCCTAATCTGTAGCTTATGCATGAGATAGTGAATAGCAGGCAATGCCAATGTATCACATGATATGAACAACTTAATTTAAAATTTTGAGATAAACAGGATCTTGATGACTCTGGCTCACGAATGCTTTTAGTTTTATAGCAGTATTGATGTGCTTAGGGTAAGCTTTTAGGGGAATAGCATTTAAATAATGTGTTAATCATACTTTTCTTTCTTTTTCTATCTCTAAAGTTATAATTTGTTTATTTTGTTTTCAGTGTTGTCTCTGTTGCAATTTATCTGCATTCTGCTGGGAAGATGCAAAGATAGTCATGGCTTCTGACATCCACCAACAAATTTTAAAGGGGTAATGAAGGTCAAAGCACTCAGTCTAAAGGGCAAGACTTACCTAATGAAGTTTTAGCAACTAATCATTTACTTGCTTCCTTGAGAAACCATACACATAGCGGGTTCTTGGTTAAATTCCTTGCGACTAAATATTCTCGATCCAAGCCTGACTATGGAGTAATCTACCCGTTTGGATCAAACAGTTGACAGTAATGGAAAGGAAAATTTTTTTTTTCTACAAGATGATTGGTATGTATTGGAATGGAAAATGATTTTATAAAAAAAATTATGTTTAGTTGGGTTAAAATAGGCTGGAAAAATATAAAAAATGACAATATTACCATTTATAACTTTCCTATTAACCATGAGCTACTTATGGTGTTCATATAGTCAAAGTCATATGAAATCTAAATAATTTTATATTTTTAACCAAATGTACATGATGGGTATGACATGATTACTTGAAATTTAAATGACTTCCCTCTTAACCATGAACTACCCATTGTTGGAAATTGTAGGGTCAATCATTATACTTCAGATATTATTTATTTTAATGTATTTTTTTCATTTAATTATCATAGTTTTGTTTACTTATCAAAGTTTTTGTTTGTGTATTATGATAATTGCATCTATGGACAAATTATGAAGATTGTCATAAATGTCTATAGTCGGTTATCTATGTGGGAGTAAAGATGAAATAAGACCAGTGTGATTTGATAAGGTATGGAGATACAAGTTAAAGTCATATGTACTTGTGAGAGTACAAGGCGTTGGTCTGACCCAGTATGAGAAAACTATATGGATCAAGTTATAAGCGTATCTCTTGTGTAATCACGTCACAACATCCTTTGACTTGAGATCATCATAAATTCCTACATAAGAGTTTTTTAGTTTTGACTTGGTCAAAAGTCACATTTGATCGGATGATGATAAAGGTTATAATCAGGTTTAAAGGTTTTCATGAAGTTCAGTTTAGTGTATTAAATTTTAAAAGTGCAATTTTAATCTTCTATCCTTAACACTATTAGTTTCACTTAACTGATAATGTTGAATCAACAATTTAAATGCTAATTTTGCAACTAGATGATATCAAAATATAATTAAATATGTAATATATTTATTTTTATGTTTTAAAATTAAACATGTTTTATCAACATTTAGATGCAGAATTACTGTTTAAATTTGTCAAGTCAACATTTTTCATTAAGCGAAATTGATGATATTAAGAATAAATAACTAAAAGTACATTTTTAAAACTTAAAGAATCAAATTGAAGCTTCATGTAAATTTAAAGAATCAAAAATATACTTTGGCATTATATTTTTTATTGGCACAGATAATAAAAATTAACTCCCAAATACAAATTCTTGAATGCAAATTTCCACCAACCATCATCATTATCATTATTTCTGTAATAACCCATTATTAGTCTAGAAGCCAAAATTCTTTCACTGCCATTTCACCCTTGTCACTGTATCTGTTTAGGAATGATTATAGGGGGTCCAAAATGCATTCTTGAGTCTAGAAGTTTGTTTGTAGTTAAAGATTGTGTTTGGAAAGGTTAGTTTGGAGGAGACATTTTGGGCAAAAGTCAGCTTCAAGCAGAAGGAGAATTTTTCTGGCTTTCCTTATATTGAAGGGCTTCTATGTCGTTGGGGATGCATTAATGAGAAGATCTACCTCAAGGTTTTAAAACATAACCGTCGCATTCGTCGAGCTGCCTGACACTGAGTCACTTTCTTTGATCTTAAGCTCATGATCAGATCTAACTCTACTTGCAAGCTCATGAATCGCTCTTTCTGCTCTCATATCTGCCTTATAAGAACGGTTTATCTATCTCTCACCGCTTCGTCACCTACTCTCAGGTATTTTCTTTGTTCTCTTTTCTTTTTCCCTTGCTTTGATGGCTGATCAACTGTCTAATTGCTTGGTTTCTTCTTTTTTATGTTTTGGTTGATTCTTTTCTTTCTTGCTTGCTTTTATTTGTTTACGAATTTTTGTTCGTGTTTGATGTTTTGCTGGTGTACATGTTGGGATTAGAACATATACACGCAGCGGAAAAAACAATTTTCAAACTATTTCTATTCCCACGTTTGGATCTGTCAAAAGCGTTTAGATAAAGGAGATAGTATAATAGCTTTTGTGTTATTGAATGCACATATTTGTTTGCATTTGGATCTCTTTCAGTACCCAACATCCATAGCATTCTCAAACTTTTTGTGTTCTTGATCATGATATCAAGGAGTCGACGTTTCTGATCGTCTCCCTCCACTGGTATCCACGCGAACAGTTCCCAACAACGGCAGCGTGCTAACGTTCTTGGGTTCACTCTCTCTTTCTAAGGTTTCGATGGCTCACTTAATCAAATTCGAAATTCATAGCTTCCTTTGCTCATGAGTCCTCATATTTATAGAACTCAGAGTGCATTATAATTCAAGACTAATCTTTTATTAATCTTGAAAATCTGAATTTGATATAGATAAATAAGATATTCAAGATTAATCTTTATTAATCTTGAAAATCCAAATGTCATAAGATATTCAAGATTAATCTTGAATCTCCAAAAGATATTCAAAATTCAAATTCCAAATGATATTCAAGATAAATATTTATTAATCTTGAAATCTAAATTTCAAAAAATATCTAAGATTAATCTTTATTAATCTTGATATTCAAATTTTGAAATTCAAATTATGAAATTCGAATTTGGATTAATCTTGATTTGATCAGATCATATCTATTTAATTAATCCAAATAATAAGAAACAATTTTTTTCTTAATTTATCTTTATAAATTAAATCAATTTTAGTTATTTAATTTATCAAATAAATCAAATATTAAAACTAACATACATTAACATTATCTATATAATATTAATGTAATTTCGAATCTTATATAATATATATATATATAATTCGAAAACCCCTATAATTAAAGCACGTGTTAGGCTTATTATTACATATGACCCTATAGGCCCACATGAAGTTGGTAGTGGACTAAACTGAGTATTAGCCCACAAATCACAACTTTCTCTATCAAGATATTGTGACTACCCAAATTATATGGGGATCGTTAACAAGACACAACTTTTCATGCAACTATATCGCATCCCTTTTGTTATACGATATCTCAGTCAAGGATGAAACATAAATGATGCCACCCTCCTATTCCTGACCATTATTTTCTCGACCCCTAAGTAGTCTGATATGAGAAAGGAAACTCTTTTTTGTTACAGTATGGCCATACATTTCTCATACTGACTCATTGAAGGGCCCAGTAATATCTCTCAACTAATGCGATAGACAAATCCCATATTGATCACTCACATTCCTCCACATGAAAGACCCCTAAGCCCGATTATAGCCTTTATCATCATCCGGTCAAAGGTGACTTTTGTCTAAATCAAAACTTAGCGGCTCTTATGTAAAAATCCATGATGATTTCAAGTCAAAGGACGTGGTGATGTGATTATATATGAGATAAACTAATGACTTAATTTATGCAACTTTCTCATAGCGGGTCAGTCCAACACCTTGTACTCTTACAAGTACATATGACTTTGATCCGTATCTCTATACCTTATCAAAATCATAATGGTCTTACTTTATCTTTACTCTCACATAGGTAACCGACCAGGTAAATTTAGGACAATCTTCATAATTTACCCAGGTATGCAACTATCATAATAAACATGCAGAATCTATGATAATTAAATAGAGAAGATACATAAGAACAATGATTGTCATCTATAACACAATTTCCAACACTACAGGTGCAATTCATCCTTCGCTTTGCTGCATAATTTGATTCTACCCCAGCAGCCCTCCCCACTTTTTTGGTTCCGATCATCAGATTATGCTTTGCTAGTCCATTAAGTTTCTTGTGCTATTTTTATTGATTCGTTGTTCAAACAATTGCATGGATTTTCTGCGTTTAGTTGTTTCTTTTTTCCAAAGAATTTTTGTTTAACTTTTTTTTTTTTTGTAATTTTAGTTGTTGTGCACGTGCACTAAAATCACAGTAAGCTTGTGTAACGATTTGTTTGAGCCTGTTTTGTCATTGGTTTATTTGCCTTCGCTGATGACTTCTCTGTTGCTTTGTCTCATTCTTCTCTGGTTTCCGGTGAAGGAGGCTGTCATTGCTTGTTGTGCTGCCATTTTCTTTCCTCCTTGCATAGCCTTGAAATTCTCTCATCGTCATGGCTCTTCATATAATCGAGCTCACATTGAACTCCGAACTTGAAGCTCTTCTTTCACTATTTCTCAATGTTTCTAATTTTTTGTCTTGTCGTTTTTCTCTTGGGTGGGGTTTATGGTGGAGAAGAAAATGCCCGCGAAGTGAATGATGGGAGTTCACTGAGAAGGTCATGTCTGGAATTGTTTCAGACCCATGAAACCATCTAGCTAGTTGGAGGCTCCTGGTGTTCCGTTTTGTAATTGGTCAGGAATTGTATGTAACAATGTGAGTGGGAAAGTTACAGAGATTCATCTTGGAGGAAGCCTCTGGGGGTACTATTTCCTCTGCTCTTGGTAACCTCTCTACTTTGAAAGTTCTTGATTTTTCGGAAAACTTTTTTGTGGGTATGAAGAGTTGGGGAGTTTAATTGAGCTCGAAAAACTCATTTTGTATTGGAATCTTTTAGAAGGGAAGATCCCCTCCCCTCCGTGATGGCTCACTTCAACTTACGCCACCTAGACATAGGAAGCAAATGGCTTCAGGGTGTGATTCCACCTTCATCGTTCTGCAATTTGTCATCCTCAGTGACAAATTTAGACCTTCCTATTCGTGACCCAATATGTGATATTATTATTAATTAGACAATTTTATTTTTTAATGGTGTGCAAATAATTTCCTTATTCCATTTTTATTATTTTTTTCTGTTATTTTATCACACTTTTACTTCCGTGTCCTTCTCCTGTGTTTAATGTCCTTTGTTTCGATTAGATTCTATGTTCCTGCGTACTCTATTCCCCTTCATCCAGGACATGAATCAGCATACTTAAAGATGAACTTTGAAGAAATCTATGATATTTCGTCGGCATATATCTTCTAGTTGCCGGTCACTTTGACTTGGAATCGTTATAACTGCGTACTGTCCCTCCGGTGAATGCCGAAGAAGAGACGCTGCTCACCACAGGATAATGCGTCTGTCCGCCTGTGACCGTCGGTTCTTTTCCGAAGTCTCTATTTTAAATTCATCTGTTGTATAGTTACTCTGTTTTCAGTATTCCTTTGCACTAGGATCTTATACGATGAAGGGATTCGATAAGGATCCCATATAATCGCTATTCGATTCTTACATTTGGTATCTGGGGACTCCTTACTCCCAATTTGTCATTTCGATCATGGATAACGAAATTCTTGAATTTGACATTGGGTTGGGTGGAGAAGGAGATGGCCTCGGCAACGATGATGGGGGGGACATGGAGCAACCCGTTGATGAGGATGATTTGGCCTATAGCCCCGCTCTTAGCAGTGGTGGTGGAGGTGCTATTGGTAGTGGCCTATATCTTCCTGAGGGTGATCTCTCGGATCTTGAACCTTACGAGGGTATGGAATTTGAGTCTGAGGAGGCTGCGAAGGCCTTTTATAACTCCTACGCGCGTCGTGTTGGATTCAGTACCCGTGTCAGCTCATCCCGCCGTTCCAGACGTGATGGAGCTATTATACAGAGACAATTTGTTTGCGCAAAGGAGGGGTTCCGCAATTTGAATGAGAAACGCACCAAGGATAGGGAGATTAAGCGCCCACGAACCATCACCAGAGTGGGATGCAAAGCGTCCTTGTCTGTGAAAATGCACGACTCTGGCAAGTGGATCGTTTCGGGGTTTGTTAGAGAACATAACCACGAACTCGTTCCACCCGATCAGGTGCATTGTCTTCGCTCTCACAGACAAATATCAGGTGCTGCTAAGACGCTGATTGACACTTTACAGGCTGCTGGAATGGGTCC
>JANTPZ010004480.1:0-12889 GCA_025593235.1 Vachellia pachyceras | reverse complement strand
ATGTCAACACAACAAAGATAGGAAATTTACTCTATTCAGTGAACAGAATCAGAGATGATACATGAAAAAAATGGCTGCAAAAATCTTCAAAAGTAACTCAGATATTAGGGAACCATTTCAATCAAATGAAAATGTACATTGTACCAATGATATGACAGCATCAACATAAATGAAATAACTTGGTAATCTTCACTTTTGACACAATTCTGAAGGTGTTGTAGCAGTAGAAAGACTCATGACTGATCAACATGTGATAAGATCAAACAAGTAATCCTTCAAACATAAAGAAAAGAAAGAAATTTTGAAAAAGAAATATTGAAAAAAATGCCATTTGCTTGGTATGATTTGTAGAAAAGCCATTTGCACAGTATGACTTTTGGCAGTGTTTGTGAAACAATAAACTAGCTGGAACAACTAAAGATCTGCTGTTATCAAATAAGACATGAACAAAGCAGAGGAACCACTGTGTACATACACTAACCTTTTCTATAAAGTAGCGAACCTGTCCTGCCATAAATCCATAAAGTAGACAAGCTTTTCTGCCCATGGTTCAGTTTCATTCCCGAAACCCCACGAATAAGGTTTACCATTTGATAAGCCACCTGCTTTAGACTGAAATGTGGGATCTTCAAAAGGCAGTGACATCCCTTGACCAAGGAAATCCAATGCCCATACTCTAAAGGTATAGTCCAGATCCTTTATTTGCTTCTCATAATGGAAAGCACTGACACCAAAACAAGGAAGAAAGAGAATATGTGGGGATTCCAAATATTCACATCCGGCATTTTCATGGTGTACATTAAGCTTTGGCTTGCACTCCCAGAAGCAACGTCTTATCACAGCACTAGATTCCCCCTTTGGCTCAATTGGCAGACCAGGAATGCGAACCTTAGAATTATTTTGTTTAAAGCCTTTAAGAGTATTTAAGGACCTATAAGCTCTTTCAATGTAAGAGAATCTAGAAACGGTGTTAATATTATGAAAACAAAGAAAGATAGCCACACAAGGTCGACAAAAACACAACGATACAACATTCAAAAAATACATATGCCGATCCAAACGCCCAACACTACAAGTTTCCTGAAAATTGAGGTCAAAGGTTGTTCCAACAGCCCAACAAGAAGCAAGTGCGAATAGGATGAGCCCAATTTTGATGATGATGCCTAGAAAATATTTCAAGAAAGCAAACTCAAAACATGAAAGTTGAAAAAAAAAAGTCTCTAATATGTATTAACGTCCCAATGGAAGTGTCACAACTAATTCTTTAACTATGCTAATAATCGTTATAGAATACTGAAACAGATGTTCATTACGATTGGAATGTCATGCGATACAGCCACAGCGAAGCTGTGTGGATACAGGGAATCTAAATGGAACGATACTAACAGAAAAGAAAGGCAAAAAGGCCACAGTGGGGAATGGAGCCAACCGGAGAGAGAATATTCAGAATAATTAGCCTGCCCTCTCCTAACCTAACAGTTTCTTATCTTCTTATGCTATTTAGCCACCAGGTCTCGAAGGTTCAACTTTTTACCCCTTCTCCCAATTCCTTCTTCATCTCTCTGGGTTCGGCTTGTTTTCCTTCTTCTGGCCCCATCACTCTTGGGGCTGCTGCAGTTGCAATGAGAACCTTTTTGTAGCGCAAAAACTGGCGGGGCTTATCATTCAGCTTGTCATGCGATTCATATTCTCCTTTATCCATAAGGCTCCCTTTTATTTCACAAAGATCCTGCGAATGTAATATTAAAACTCACATAAATGCATAGGTCTGTCCAAATTGAACTCAAATATAAGCAACAAAAGTTAGCTGGTGTCAATCAAACCAAAACATCAATTAAGTCTCATGCTATGTATAACTGCACAAGTTTGATTAATGTTTAGCTTACAAATGAAACATTTGAGTACCTGGTCAGAATGTGCGGAGGGCTCAAACGATTCGTGGTCTCGAAGGCCCATCACTCTTGGGCATGTTGCAGCAAGTTGTTCAAACCCTCCCGTTAAACTTTCCATAAGGCTCCCTTTTATTTTACAAAGATCCTGCGAATTTTTTTTGAATGGAAAGATATCTTTATTACTGAAGAAAATTACACAGCCTGCGAATGTAATATTAAAACTCACATAACTGCATAAGTCTGTCCAAATTAAACTCTAATATAATAGGTAACAAAAACTAGCAAGTGTCAATCAAACCAAAGCATCAATTAAGTCTCATACCATATACATATATAACTGCATAAGTTTGATTAATTTTTAGCTTACAAATGAAACAGTGATTACCCTGCCATAAGGTGCGGAGGGCTGAAACGATTCTTGGTCTCTCATTTCTGAGTCATCATCACTATTCTTTCTCTTTGCCAAGCGAGCTTCTAGGTAAAGGTTATGGAACCTCAAAAGTTTATTATCCAACTTCACCATCTCAATTTGGCACTGCCGCTTCTTAACAAAGTTCCACCATCCTATATTAGAGCTGTCGCGAACCAGCTTCTCTCCCTCTTCCAACAAAATTCTTAACCCTTCTGCATCTTTACTTAGATCTGCTTCATTTGATTCTATCTGCTCCAGAACAGGAGCCAATGAGTTCATGGTAGCATCTAGCAGTTCGATAGTAGTTTCGAGCTCACCAACATCTTTTGTCACCATCCATATCCCAGTCTCAGATTTTCCAAGAATAGATATGATAGATGTCCCAGCTATGTAGAAGATAATAATCATAGCAGTAATTTTCAGTATAACATATATGCTAGGGAGAATGACGAAGAGCATGCGTCCAAGAGTATCAATGCTTGGAGCTCTGTTGTTGGGAGGTGGGAGAGGTTCCAGAGTGGTTGGAGCTCTGTTGGGGAGTGGGGGAGGTATGAGAGGTCCGGAATGGATTGGTCCACCACCACCTGCGGCATCTACGGCGGCTGGGGGCCTTAGGCTTTCAATCTGATTGGAGATTTGATTTAATCCCAAACTCTGTTCCTGACGTGCATGCCTAACCTCTCGATATATGCTGGGTTGCAAATATTTAGTGTTGAACCTCACGAGTGTGTCGTCCAGCTCCACCAGCTTCTTGCGGCGGTGTGCCTTGATGAAAAAGTTCCACCATGATGCTCCACGGCACTTGGAAACTAGCTTCTTGCCATTTTCCATAATTGATTCCAATCGTCCTACGACTTCATCATTCGGTTGCGTGTCTATCATTTCTTGTACGATCGGATCTATCATTTGCAGTGTCCTTTCCAGCTCCACCAATTGGGTTTTGAAGTCTTTAGCATTATCCTTCACTTCCACAACTGTCTCCCAAAATTCCGTAAACACAACCCCTAAAGCAGCACTGCCCACCATGCCCACCACTCCTGCCATGCCTCCTTCACACAGTAAAACAAATGCGGCGTTTACCTAGCTCCTCACCGCGAGAAGAAGTGGAAGTGCGAGAAGTGCTCGAAGAAATACGCCGTTCAGTCCGACTGGAAAGCACATTCCAAAATTGTGGTAAGCTGGTAGGAAGCCACAGAAAGTCGTTGAGATAGAGAGAGATAGAGAGAGAGAGAGCGCGAATAACAACTTCCAACTGAATAACAAATTCCACACTAACTTCCACGGTTATAGTTATTGATTATTGTTTTGGTTGCCGAGTAATAGAATATTGTCCTCATAGTTTGAAAAATGAGTTTATAGTTTATTGCATATAAATATTGGCTTTTTTAACCAACAAAGATCGGTACGGTTTTAGAATTCTTGCGCGTGCGGGTGTGCGGGTGTGTGGATTGGTCAATAAGTTTTTCTTCTCTAGTTTTTGTTTGTTACTAGATGAAAAGTAATACTTAGATGTCCTTCATTATGCAAGTTTAGAAAAGAAGTGAATAGGAAGAGAGAGTGGGTTTTGCATAGATTTACATGCATGCATGCATTCATTCTTTTGTATCTCTTTTAAAATGTACTCGTTTTATGTATAAAAGTCTAACCACTTCAAAAGAATTAAGAAATAAAGTTAATTTAGGTAACTGGTATTGAAGTTGTCAATAATTTGTATGTTCTTTTATTATCAAGCGATCTCTATTTTAAAAATTTTACCCTCAAGTTTGTGTTAGAAGTTAACATGACATGTTGGATGGACAAATGGTCTTGAAGCTTTTGGGAAGACCCATGGTTATGGATTTAAATCCAAGCTTCAATACCATCGGCCATTGAACATTCCGATCACCGGTGGCAAGTGCTAGACCCACAGCTAATTGCCACCAGAGTGCCATCACCTGTGTTCGGTGGCCGATTGCAGAGCCAACCAACTACCTCCGGAATCCCATAGCCGACGTTGGAGCTGTCGGTAGTGAGGGAGTTTCGACTATCAGTAGTTAAAGAATAAAAGTCATTTGATAATGGAGCATCAAATTTTTTTTTGCACTTCAAGACTTCACTGCTATTTCTTGGGCTTCATGATAACTAGGGTAAACAACCTGCATTGATATTCCCTTCCTCTTTTTTTCTATAACCATATATACCTTTTAATGGAGACAATCTTGCTTAATGTATCATTGAACATTAAATATATATACTTTTTTTTACAAGAATTTAAACCTTAGTTTTTCATAATGTAAGGAATTAAGTTCTTTCATAATGTAAGGGATTAAGTTCTTTTCTTTTAGATCCAACCCACATTGATCCTTCACATGTATCCTCTTGAAGAATATAAGCTTGTTTAAGACATTGACAACACTAAATGTAGACACATCTTCTAGCACACATCCAAATTTTATATTTGCTACACTGTGAAGGACTATTCCCTTCCGTTAGGTTCAACTTTCATGGGATCCCTTCCTCTTCCTCTTTTATTGTGGATAATCTATAGCACATCACCCTTCTTTTCTTGAGAGGTGGACACTAAAAGAGGCTCCGAATTTAGTAAGCGATGGTGTTTTGAACATGATAGAATGGTATATGTGCTTTGACAATAAGTCACCCATATATTATTTAACTTGTGAGTATAAGAATTTAACTTATAAATATTAAATTTGTGAGGAGTTATTAGTATTAAATGAAATTTGGATGCCCTATGTATATTTATTTCTATAAATAATTTTAATTTTAAATTTTTTTCTAAAATTATTTTTCTTTAAATTTTAGTGATAATTGCATTGGCATAATAATATTTGACTCCAATTTTAAATATAAAAAATTACTAAACAATTGCAATTAATCTATATAATTACATTATTAATAGAAAAGCTGTTACTTTAGAAATGAGCTCACGATGCCTGTTACATAATGTACTGTGTCCGTTGTTTTATTAACCATACTCAGCCCCCAAAAACTTATATTAATTCTCAACTTTTAAATGCAAACCGTATCCAGAACCTTGTGTAAAGAAAATCAATGCAATTTTTTTATTTCACTCCTATTTTGATTTTTTTCCATAAAGTTTAATAATCTAACTAGTTATGAATATTTCATTCTTTTTATCAGAGACAATCTTGCTCGGACACCATTAAACATTAAATATATATATATATATATATAAATATGTATACCTTTTTTTACAAGGAAAAATATACACACATATATAGCATTCATGCATTTTACATTAATATGTAGCGAGGAAAAAGGGCCCAACAATATATATATATATATATATATATATATCACAACCAGATTGATCTGCACTTAGAAGTTATTATTTTCACATATTAATTAAACTTAATTAATTAGCCCATCTAATATAATCGAACAATAATTAAACGCTTGAGAAAGAGTATTAGACTATTATTTTTGTTCATTCAGGTGAGTAACGGTGGCCAGGGAGGATGCTACTCCACCGGGGGTGGCTAGCATCTCCGGTGAGTCCCTCCGCCAAGGAAACTGCACCTCTGCCGCATACACAGCTTCCGCATCTTCCTTCGTCACCGCCTTGTCCGTTGCCAGCTTCTCCATCGCATCCTATAGACAAAATTGCATAAACTCAAATGATATACAAAAATTTAAAAAGCCATGGGAAACATTAATAAATGGTATCTATGTTTGATCAGATATAATTATTTATATATATATATATATAATAAGTAGAATTATTTTACCTTTAGAACGTCGGAGAGCTTAGTCATATCTTGCCGGCTTCTGGCATGAGTGTTCTTAGACGCTGCGTTCTGAGCTGTATCAGCCACACCGCCGGGGGCCATGCGGTTGTTTCCTGTTGCTCTAATCTCCACCGCCGTGATAGCAGCAGCATCACTCTGATCCACCGGTTTATCTCCGGCTGAAATAGCCACCGCCTCGAGCGCCTCACCAATGGAGATGGGGTCCCCATCTATGGCAGCGGACCCAATAGTAGATGCCACGGTGGGGCCATCCTGCTCAACGTGCTGCCCCAAAACCTAGCCGCCGACCGCCTCCGTGATGAGACACTGACCGCCGGCCTTCGTTTCAGTCACCGAAACGCCTTGGTTCCTGGCAATGTCGGTGAAGTCTTGGTGTTCGACATGTCCGGCCATCTCGTTGATGATGGCGGCCGACTGCATGGTGTCTGCTGGAGTGCCCTTGTGGGTTTTCCCCCAAGACTTGGATCTCGGCTGCTTGCATGGCGGCGGCATCTTGTGGGGAGATAGCCTTGGAGGCGAAGTCTCCAGAGACACTGAAAACGTTGCCGTATGTGATAGGTTGTCTGAGCTGAGAAAGAGGAGAGAAGTGGTCGTCATCATCAGATTAAGGCCTGAATGGTTGACCGTGACTCATATTTTTTTGGAAAGAGATCAAAACAGTTAGGGTTTTGGGGAAGAAGAAGAAGAAGATGTAATATAGAAGTGGGAAAGAGATTTACATGTAAAAGTTGACGTGTTGAAGTATTGAAGTTGGCATTCAAATGCTTCCATATTCTGCTTTTCCTTCCTTACACTTGTCATATGTTACTGTAATGAATCATCATCAACATAAAATAATTAATAATAAAATATAAAGTATAGGATTTATTATTTTGATTTTTCATGCAAATAGAAATAGTTGAAAAGTTTATTTTGATCCATGAGTTCGGTGCTCGTCAAATTGATGAGTGCTTCCTACCATCTCATTTGGATTTAGTCAGTCAAATCTAATGATTATTTATGAAAAAATATATTAATGAGTATTAATATAAAATAAAGTTAATATCTTAATTATCATATTTTTAAATAATGATTTTTAATTAAAAAAATTGATAGTTTAAAAAAAGCCTGCGACCAAAGCTCACGTGAACCGCGGCCATAACTATAACGGTCTTAAAGTAGTGAAATTCCTTGTCGGATAAGTTCTGACATGCACGAAAGGCGTAATGATTTGGGCAAAATGAGTATCCAAATCAGATTCCCTCCGCATTCAGTTTGGGTGGAACCCAAATCTGTGACTCAAATTTCGTCACAAAAAAAATAAATGAAAGTTTAACCTACTTTTGATTAAAGAGTTTGATCTACTTTATTTTGTAAATTTATAAATTTTTCTCTAATAATCTTATTGAATGCATATTATAAAGAGAATTTTGATAACTATGAGGATAATTTTTAAGATAAATAATTAAATAAAGTATCTTAAGAGAACTAACACATTTATTACAAACCACTAATTCCAACTTTTAAAATAGAATATTTTTTAATAAAGTACCTTGACATTCACTTTATTTTACTTTAACAAATAAATATGCAAAGTATCCATAAAATATTTTTCAAGACGCATTGGTAGGCCGGGGTAGTAATATTATTGCTCCTCGAAATTGGAATCCTCAAATTGGCGTAACGATTCTCTATGAGAAAATTACTAATAAATATAAAAATTAAATTGATATATCTACTAAGCCACATCAAAAATTTGTATGATCTATCAGTAAGTATACAAGTTTGTATGATCCATCAGTAAGTTCCCCTATGATTTGTATGATCTATCAGCAAGTATACAAGTTTTTAATTTTTATACACAAAAGAGTTGACACTAAGACCGAGATTTGAGTGATGACAAGTTCCTGAGGTTGGCCTGAGAATTCATGTAGTAAGATCGTATCCTGTCCCGAAGTGTGCTGCTATTATTACCTACAGATCTTACCATCACTGACTTTTTTGAGCCTTCTCTCAAACTTTAACTCCTTCGCAATGGTGAATTTTATATCTATTTCCAGTCTACTCCACATACTAAACAGTCCATCAAACTACTTGTTTTATCCCACTTAAAATTGATAAGCCCCTACCCTACATATTCTATTACTGATTCAGACTACTTAACAAAAGAATGACCCCATTGAAAAACTTAACAGAATAGCAAAGACCAGCAAAGGGTATATTTCCTGTTTATTCAGGTGATCAGGACATATCTAAGAGTCTCATTTCTCTTAAGTCACCTCTCTCATGTAAATATAAGGAAGGTCCCAAAAGAGGGAAATCAGAAAGCATACTTAGAACATTTGATTTTTAAATCACCAAGAACAGAATACAAAAAAAGTAGCCAATCAAGAAGGGAAATATTTATTATCTGTCAAAGGTTGGTCCCGCAGAAAAGTACGCAGGATGTGATTACACGTCTCTTTATAACTAGCTCGATCTACCTATCTTATATAGAATGTGCAATAAGAAAGAAGGCTTTTAAACTAACTAGTGAGGTAATGTGTACCTCTGGAACTTTATCACGAGGACAATGACCAGCTGTGCTGATGATTTGATAATATGGAGCTTCAGGAACCTTCCTTTTAACCTGAAGTCTCCAAATTGGCCTCACCCAGGGATCTTTACCATACACAAGGCAGATTGACAAATTGTTGGCTGGACACCTGAAATGAAGATATTCTGGAAATCTTTATCTTTGGAACCAAAAAATGGAGATAAAGATGATGACGATCAGGAGTAGATGGGGTAGTTTAATAAGTAGTAACGACATCTACCTAGATAATGCATCTTCGAAGGATAATTGTGCCTGAGAAGCAAACATAATTGAAGCAAAAGATGCAGCAGCAGCTGGATGCCTTGTCGTTTCAACTATACGCAAAAAATACATTATCTACCTTTGTAGAATGATCGGCATAAACCTGCTTGAGTATCTCAGCGACACTTTTTGGATCGCTAATTTTCTCCCACCTAAAGATAAACAAGATCAATTGTTCAATTCAAAAGTAGGTTCCAAATGGAGGAAAGGATTTCCAACACAGCAAAAATTGTTTTTTTACTAAAAAAATGACAACTCTTAAGCCACTCAGAATACTTTTCTATCCAAGTTCCTCATGTATGAATGGAAATCAAGGTTACGTGCTCAAAATAAAGCAAATTTGGAGTTAACTTCTGGAACGTTTAAAACAAATCTGAAAAAGGCACAGGAATGAAGCAACGAATAAGGTGAAATAATACTCACAACAACTCTGTCAGCCTCTTCACACATGGAGGTAGAGTAAATGTTCCTGCCCATGGGAATATTTTTGCAAGTCCTGGATTCCTCGAAGGATTGGGCAAAAACCCCCAAAACGGTGTTGCATTCCTTTACTAAATGAGGATTACATGCAGCAAAATACAACGCAACTAATTCTCCTAATGAGTTGCCCACAATATCGACCGGTTCACCAATTATCTGAAAATAAATTCATGCCATTTCAATACTCAAATATTCATTTGATGGAGCCAATTTCCACAAAGCAGATTACTAAAGTAACTAAGGTCCAAGCAAGATTACGGAGAACATCTAAGGTCCAACCTTACTTCATTACTTATCTGTATTTATCAATACCACCATTGTAATAAAGATACTGAAGGAGATTATAAATTTTACGCACTCATTACATTAATCAGAGACAAAAAGCAAACCTAGAAGCTAAGTATGAAAAGACTGCAGATGTAAGTTCAAGGCCGTGGAGGCAAAACAAGCAGTGCTTGAGAAGTAATGATATGAACCTATTATAGTTGTTGAAATAGTTGAGCAAATCATGCTGTAGTGCAAAACATTAAAGCATTATATATCGATGTCAACACAACAAAGATAGGAAATTTACTGTATTCAGTGAACAGACTCCGAGATGATACATGAAAAAAATGGCTGCAAAAATCTTCAAAAGTAACTCAGATATTAGGGAACCATTTCAATCAAATGAAAATGTACATTGTACCAATGATATGACAGCATCAATATGAATGAAAGTCAATAACTTGGTAATCTTGACTATTGGCACAATTCTGAAGGTGTTGTAGCAGCAGAGCTACAAAGACTCATGACTGACCAACATGTGATAAGATCAGACAAGTAATCCTTCAAACATAAAGAAAAAGAAAGAAATTTTGAAAAAAGAAATACTGAAAAAAATGCCATTTACTTGGTATGATTTGTGGAAAAGCCATTTGCACAGTATGACTTTTGGCAGTGTTTGTGAAACAATAAACTAGCTGGAACAATTAAAGATCTGCTGTTATCAAACAAAACATGAAGAAAGCAGAGGAACCACTGTGTACATGCACTAACCTTTTCTATAAAGTTGCGAACCTGGTCCTACCATAAATCCATAAAGTAGATAAGCTTTTCTACCTATGGTTCAGTTTCATTCCCGAAACCCCATAAATAAGGTTTACCATTTGATAAGCCACCTGCTTTAGACTGAAGTGTGGGATCTTCAAAAGGCAGTGATATCCCTTGACCAAGGAAATCCAATGCCCATACACTAAAGTTACGGCCCATATCCTTCATTTGCTTCTCATAATGGAAAGCACTCCCAGAAGCAACTTCTTATCACATCACCAGATTCTCCCTTTTGGCTCAATTGGCAGACCAGGAATGCGAGCCTTAGAATCTAGAAGCTCTTTCAATGTAAGAGAATCTAGAAACGGTGTTAATATTATGAATCCCATGATTTACAGCAGCGGTAAACCCATTGTTGGGAATTGAAGCACCTTTCACTCAACTTCGACTTGGAGTTAACCACGTACCAACATGGTACTGAACCATATGATAGAATTTCCATGCCCAAAAACTGTGCTCTGTATTAAACAGCCGTAGGGATTGAATCAGAACGAGTTCAACTCAATCTTCTTTAAGATCATCATAGATAAAGGAGATGCAGAGCAGATACTTCAAATCATATTTCCGGCCTAATTCAAGAACCTATACAAACAATTATAGCAGGGAAGGAACAAAGCACAAAAAGAAGTAATCACAAATTCGAGCAATATTATATCATCTCAATTTTATCGAAACTCAAGCCAAACTGAGACGGGACTCAATTTTATCCGAAGTCCGAACAATACCGAACAAGGCAGTGTATCAAGCGTTAATGAATTAGATTGGATTTAAATTGGAGTTAAACCAACGGAAAAATAAAAAATTTAAAAATAAATTTCACCACATGCTCATCACAACATTTAAAATTGAAATTCTAAAAATTAAGTATGAAATTCTATTATTAATAAAATAATAATTATCAAATTAATCATATACTCCCCTAGCACACTAAAAAAAATAGGAAGGCTAACTAAAAATTGAATTAGTTGGGAAGCAACCAAATGTGATGAGTTGCAAACAAACAAATAAAAAACAGATTTTTTCCAGACTTTTTTTGGTAATTAGTTGGGTACACTAACTTGTGTGACCATTTTTTTACTTTGTGCCCCATGCCCATGTTACTCCTCCTTTCCATCTTTCAACTTCATCTTTTTCCTAATGACTTCATCTCACCTTCACTCTCTCCCTATTGCGTTGGTTCTCCTTCTTTGTGACTCCACTCTAACTCTCCTTCCATCATGACTCGTCTATCTTCCACCTCACTGAGACGCTTGCTCACTCTCTCGACTTCACCTTCCCCCTCACACTTCTTTCTAAGAGCTAAGACAAAGCCAGAACCTCGAAGATCAGCCCTCTGTCCTCAGAGCCCCCAATCGCAAGCCCCTTATTGGCTTCACCTCTATTTTAATGCTTTAGCCATCCTCTTTCTCAATCTCTCTGTCAATGTCTTGCTTAGAGCTCTAACCCACAACAAACTCTATAAGCTATCGTCCTCCATCAGAAGCTTGGCTTCCAACTCCAACTCACCTGCTCTCTCTGGTTGTTTTAAAAAAAGGGTAATTATGGCTACGAGTCTATTGAGTTGACCCAAGTCACCCAGGTCGATCCGACTTTCACCAAGTCGACCTAACTCGGGGTTATGACACAATTTGGACAAGATTGGAGGCCGAGCCGTCGGTTTCCAACTTGACTCAGCCGGTTTGGGTTCCCATACCTTGCTTGCCAATCACCACCTCACAACTCTAGTCATTTTCACGGCTACGCGGATACATGCCGGAATTCCAAAACAGTTAATGTGATCTAAAAAAATACATTTCATGTGAATCTTGTGGTGGACAATGTGTAGAAGCTGATTTGGATGTGGCTAGTACAAGAGAAAATCAAATCTTTCATGTAGCTATTTCCACACGGTTCAGCTTATACATCGAAGCTGAGAAGAGATAAAGGTCTTCTTACCTTAGCGGGGTGCACATTTGGATTTTCAACAAGGGAAATTAAAATGCATGCATATGATAAAGGATTGCTCCAATGCGAAGAATAGATGGAAGGAAGTGGTTTTGCCTCATTTATGGCCCTCCTTTTTTGAGCTAAATGGTATATATGGAAAGTATATTGGTCTATCCTCTTTGTCTATCTATGCTGGGATATATGGAAGTATTGATGCAGTAAACTTTTCGAACCTCTAGATGTCACAAATCAACTTAGAGCTTGTTTGGATCCTCTTACTAAAATCTAGGTTTGATTTCAAAACTTAGGTTTTACCACAAAACCTAGGTTTTGTCCAAGCACAAAAAATTTCATAAAAGTTATTTTGGTTTCAAAACCTCGGTTTGAAACCTATGTTTTCTCTTTCCTACTTTTTCCTCTTTCCTACTTTTTTCCTTCTTTCTCTTTCCTCATTCCTACTTTTTTCCTTCTTTATCTTTCA
>JANTPZ010004478.1:0-14904 GCA_025593235.1 Vachellia pachyceras | reverse complement strand
CCTCCGACATAACCTCTGGTCCCGGATTTTTATCACCACCAGGTGCCTCTACCTTGACATTTTCGATAAGATTCGTAGCTCTCCCTTCTGGAACAGAAGTAGAAGCCGCCTCAAGTTGAACCTGTGCTTCGACCAATTGCTTGCTTTGGTCCCCAATCTCGGACCCATTCTGACCAGATTCTTCGTTTTCGTTGGTATTACTCATCTCCAATTTTAAGCGCGCATGAGAAAACACAAACCCCTAAACCTGCATATACGGAAACACGAGAGAAGGATAAATGCATTTGATGGCCCTCCACCAAAAACAAGAAAAAGAAATCTTCTTGGAACTAAACCCTATTTTACCCAAAACTCCGGGCAGCTAGGAGGCCCTTAAAGCTCATGTATCTAGAGACATTTCGGGTTCCCCCTTTCACATTTCCGATTATAAATCAAAAAGAGAAAAATAAATGCGAAATTACCTGCAACAATTCAAGGCTAGGAGAACAACAAAACCCTAAAATCACAATCACAGTTAAAGTTGACTTTGATAAACCCTAATTATTTAGCCCTCGCCCTTCTTTTGCTATCCCGCTCGTGTTTTCAGTAATTTATGCAGTGACACATGTTCCGGATGAAGGGGCAGCCTTTATGGGAAGCAGGACATACTCACGCTGACAACTCACGAGACGAGGCGTTGATTACGGTTGCAATACACGCCGTAAAATGTTTTTCTTGGGTCAATAGCAGTTTTTGGTCATTGTAATTTTAATCAGCTTTAGTCTTGGCCAATTAAAAGGTCAATGCCTCATTTTCCTCACCATTTGATAATGTCCCGAATAAAGATGATAGATGTAACATTAAAGGTCTGTTTGTGATGGTGTGATAGAAATATGTATACGTAAATTGAAATAAAACTCATTTGATATATTTACATCGTAAAACGTAAATCATATTAAAAAAAAGTAACTTTTATCACTAATCCAAATACGCAATAAATGTTGTTGCCTTATTGATATGGCTAGAGTGTTGAACCCTTGGACGTGCACAAAAAAGTTTTTTTTTTGTCTTACATTTGGCTTAATCGCATGAAGAGAGCAATTTTAGCATAAGCTCAAGCCATTTCTGAAATTAGATGCTTTTCTTTAATTGTTGCTTCTGAAACATATCTTCTAAGGTTTCCTCCTCACCTTTAGAAACCTATTTGCTTCTCCATACTCTCCTCCCCCTCTTCTGTAGGCATTAGAACCTACAGAACAAACAAACAATTCAAGTTGCGTTGAAAAATATTATCTTTAAGAGTTATTCTACAAAAACTGGTAACGATAATGTGACATTCTCTAGAATTAAATAGATTCTTCTTGCGATAATAAGAAGAACAAAACTAGTGGAAGAATGGAAGAACTCAAAGATGAAAACAGAAGAGTATTTGCAGGGTGACAAGAGATTGATCTTAGCTCTTTACATTCCGATAGACACTGTACTTATAGACAAGGACACCCGAGGAAGAGCACAAGACACATTGAATAACTCTTGACCGAATGAACAAACCCATAAGGCTGCAGATAACATTAGATCAAGTAGTAGACTGTTGAGAACATTAAAAAATCGACGACGAAGTTTACGTGAATCATAAACCCAAAAACATTTGGGTTTTCAGGTAAACCTCTTAATTCAAATAAAATAAAAATATTTCTAGTAAATCCAAAATTATTTTTGTAAAAATGTGCTGAGCACTCTTTTCAACTCTCGCTCAGGGGAAATTGATGAGGTTTCAATTGAATTTCCCTCATGTGGCTCTTTTTTAAGGGCGCGGGCCCAACATTTCAATTGACTCATTTTACTAGCTTATGAAACAATTTGAAACATATGATCTTGCACTCTTAATCTTTCAAACAATGTTGGACTTGTTTCATTCGACATATCAACACAAACATATTTTCACATAGTCTTCTCTCACTATAGGAGCAGTTGAAGAAAAAGGGATGAACACATTGTTTTGCCTGGTGTCACAAGGCCATTACTCCCCCCAAAAGATGTCTCACGCCCTGCTTATATAGCCCAGCACCCTCCCGAGCCTCTCTGATGTGGGACTTGGACATTCTCCCCCAGCCAATTCGCGAGCGACCTCGCCGCGGGGTCCACCGGTAACCTCGCCGGCGCCTGGAGGGTCCACCAGAGACCGAAGGCTCAAGGCTAGCTCTGATACATTTGTCACGGGGCCATTACTCTTCCCCCAAAAGACGTCTCATGGGGCTGTGCAGCGCGCCGCTTATATAGCCCAGCATCCTTACGAGCCTCTCCGATGTGGGACTTTGACACTGGGCTCTAGACCCAAGCGTGGCTAGAAGAATGAATGACAAATGGGTAGAAAAAAAAGCAAAGGGGTTGTCAAATAATGTTGAAAATTGAGTGTAGAATCCTTAAAAAAAAAAAAGAGTGTTGAAACCAGTAGGGACAATGAGGGTAGGAAGTTGTAGTTGTTGCCAATACATTATTTATGTTTTATATTAATTGGGGATAAGCCTCATTGATAAATTAATTGTAATATGATACCTTTTAAATTATACAACTGATCTTTCACGTTGTGTAACCGAGCTTTCATGGTATGTAAATTAACCTTCACAAAGGTGTAATGATAGATCTCATTATCTAATTAATTTGCTAATGAGAGATTTATTCGCAATTCTCCAATAAATAAATAAATTACAAAGTAAAATCAAATAATAAGTAAGGGGTATTTAGAAAAGGGTAGAAAAAGATTAAAGAAGAACACCAATAAAGTTTTTGAGCAATTACTCTATTCAAAGATTACGTTATTGACAGGGTATAATAACATTAAGCAATCAATATAGTTGACTTTATTTAATAGACCTTTGTTATGATAGTTGGATGTTATGAAATAAAACCGTTATATCCGCCCACAAAATTAAACAAAACCTTTAATTGAAAAATTAATTTATACAGTCAATCACTATGATTAGTAGTGGAGCAACCGCGGATACATTCATAGTACATTACACAAGTCCTATCATCACAAGATTGCCCAATTACTTCCATACCATCTAAGGCTCTATTTGGATAGCCCGTTGGGAAAACGGACACAGATTCCGAAGTAGTTTATGTGAGAGGAAAAGTGTCTCGGTAAGCGCACCCGTTGGTAAAAAGGGTAAAACAAACAGAGCCTAATATGTCAGTTCCCTACAAATAAAATGAATTAACATTGGTTACCTCAACTTCGAGATACTTATCAGCCCAAATCACATAGCACCAACCATACTCAAACTGGTCTACACAATAACGTAAATAAGAGTTTAATATATACAAAATCAACTTGATTATCTACATTTAAGGTTTTAAAATAATCATTTGAAACTAATAGTCCCCAGTAGTCTCTCAACTATTTAATTTCAATTATTCCCCCCAATCGCAAAATAATCATAAAATTGTTAAATTATAGATCCTTAATCTGTTTAATAACGTAAACCGATTAACACTTCAAGAACACCTTCATTAACACCAATAAATCATTAACCCAAATTTAATACGTGCAAATAACTTATGTAGATTAAATTATAAACTGATTAAATTAAATAATTATTTTAAACTATAATAACAACCAAATCATAAATTCAAAAGGAGGAAAATTTATAGTTATTACTCCTCTACTTTTCATTCGACAGTTCTTGACAAAACTCAATCTTTATCTCAAACCCTAGTCTTAAATTTTCATCCAATCAGTATGATATTGCTGCCATTAGAAAGAGAAAATTATTTAGAATAATTTTTATGAAGAAAGTAAATTAAGAGGAAGTATTTTTTATATGAAATTCTACACCATAAAGAAAGGCAGCAGTGGGCTCCGACTGAAAGAGAAGGAAAAGAGAATTTTGACCTAATGCTATTCACGTGAGTTGGGGGTATAAATAGGAGGTGATGCGTGCAGGTGATATCTTTCCTTTTTTTAATTAATATATATAGATATTATGTATTGTTACTAAGGATACTTAATGTGTCCGGGTATACATAATAATTAAACTTTGAATAATATAAAAGTAAACACAATATTTTAAAAATGATACAATTTTATTAACTTGGTTTAGTTGGTTCAAGCAGAGAGTGCTTGTTTAAGAATCATGTTATGCCTCAATTACATCTAAATTGAGATAAAACTTTTCTCACACGTTTATTTTAAGTTAGATAAAATTACTCTCCCCGCCTATTTTTAAATTCGTACTTTGTCAATTCTCGTTTTAACTTGAACCCTAAACCATGGTCTTTGTAAATAATCTTCTATATACTTGCCCTTCATGTGAGTCGAAGTTCACCGACTTTTGACTTTTTTTGGCTCAGGCAAAGGGCTCCACTGTAACCCCCGCCGGCGGAAGCGGGCGGCTAGAGGGCAAGGAACATGACCTACACCTGCATGCCCCTGTCCCTTTCCCCACACTTCTCCTATCTCAATTCCCCCAATACTAGTTCTTCTTCCTGGCGTCTGTTTCAGCTTCATAAGCCGGCATCGCCACTCATCGTCGCCAATTTTCAAGCCCTTCCGTCCAAAAAATTTGAAACTCCTCGTAAAACTTCTCCACTGCATTCTTGTCGCTTTCCCTCACTTACTCTCTTGTTGGACGGTGGCGGCAGTGATAGCAGCGGTGGCGGCAATAACAACGATCATAATAATGGTGGTGAATGGGGTTATCCTTTTGACTCTGAAGATTCATCTTCAGGATCTTATTATGCCATTCTCTGTTCCTTACTCTTCTTCTCGGCTTGCTGTTGCTTCTGCCAACTCCTCTTTGCGAAGTTCGCAATGGCCAAAACTAAAACCGCGTCTTACACAAGAACGGTTGCTGAGAACGAAGCTCGGCCCGGTCCCGTCTGGGAAGTGAAGGGAGGCAAGTGGACTAGGCTTATCCCGAATCATATCAATGACGCTTTTGTTTCGGCACAACCAAGCTTGTTGATGGAGTTATCATCGCTGGAAGTTATGAAAATTCCAAATTTTTTACTATTGAAGTTCAGAGACTTCTTCAAGCGTTTGATGCTGCCCGAAGGCTTTCCAAACAGCGTCACAAGTGATTACTTGGAGTACTCCCTATGGAGAGGAGTTCAAGGAGTTGCTAGCCAAATCAGTGGAGTTCTGGCCACTCAATCGTTGCTCTATGCTGTTGGATTAGGAAAAGGAACGATTCCAACTGCAGCTGCCATTAATTGGGTTTTAAAGGATGGAATTGGGTACCTCAGCAAAATCATGTTGTCGAATTTCGGTCGCCATTTTGATGTCAACCCAAAAGGATGGAGATTGTTTTCTGATGTTCTTGAAAATGCGGCCTTTGGGTTGGAGATGTTGACTCCCGCATTTCCTCATCTTTTTGTACCAATTGGTGCTGTAGCTGGTGCATCACGTTCTGCAGCGGCGCTAATCCAGGTGAGTGCTGCATTTAAGATGAATCTCTTGTGAAGCAAACTCAAATATTGAATTTATTGACCAAGGAAAAATGAAAAAAGTATGTTCTGGAATCTCATTGCCAATTTTCTGATTTTTTACCGAATCGGGTTTAATCTGTTTTCCAATGATAAAAAAAGGGCTTCATTTTAAGTGTATTTGTTTCTGTCTTTAATCTATTATATATTTCAAGCTCTGAAAAATGATGCTTGTAAATTTTGTGGGCGTTTGGAAAACCTTTTTTTCCAAAATCCGAGGTAAGCACGCGAGAGTAGTTTCGTCTCGACTTGCATGAAAGCCACTTCAAATAGACTGATGTATGGACGTTTATGCCGTATATTTGTTCAAAACTAGGGTTAGAAGTGATGTTGAACACAATTTGATGCCTTCTCTTTCTTTGTATTGACTCCTACTAGTTGTGTTGCAAGATAAATTGACAAAATGATTAGTTTACTTTAAAGGCCTTCATCTTTGATTTAATAGAACAGTGAATACATGCGGAGTATAGTATATTTGGCATCACCAGATGAATTTTGTATTTATGTCTCACTTATTTGTCTTCAAACTTTCAGAATAAGAGCAATTTAAGCAAAGCGTGCACGCCCAACTGAATTTTGAAAATGATGTTATCTTTGTAGGCTTCTACAAGGAGCTGTTTCTATGCTGGCTTTGCTGCTCAAAGGAACTTTGCAGAGGTGAAAAATAGTTCCCATACGCTTTTAACATTTTAAGGAGTATGTGATTAATTTCATTTTCATTCCTTTAGTAAGTTGTTTTTTTCCTTACAAAATATTTCTTTATATGATTTAGAACCTAAAGTAGTTTGGTTTGTCTGAAACTTTGCAAAACTTGGTATTGCTCATATATTTCCCTTATGAATATAATTAATACTGTAGGTAATTGCTAAGGGTGAAGTCCAAGGAATGGCTAGCAAGTTTTTGGGCATCATGCTGGGTATAATATTGGGTAACTGCCTAGGCTCCTCCACACCTCTAGTTCTTGCTTCTTTTAGTGTGGTGACTTGGGTTCACATGTACTGCAATCTGAAGTCATATCAGTCCATTCAATTAAGGACCCTAAATCCTTACCGTGCAAGTAATTTCCTCTCTCGCCCTCTCTTTCTGAAATGTTGTAGTAGTAATAGATGTCATATAATGTTGTTCACTCTCTAAAGTGGGTATAACTTAACTTAGAATATGAACTTGTTGCAAGTTTCAATTATGCAGCGCTTAGAAGTGCTTTAAACTAACTTTAAGAGGTAGAATGCTGAAAATGTAACTTGAGTTATTTTTTTTTGCAAGTTTAACAGGACAGAGCAATGCGTGACATAGGTAGTAATTACCACCTTAATCTTGGAAACAAGAAGAGTTCAATGTTGCAATCAGAAAACCCTCTAGAGTTCTGTCTTTAGTTGTATGTTTTACACTAGTATGTTTATGGTCATTTCTCGCTAAAAAAAAAAGGAATAATTTGAAAAGGAGTGGACGACTGATGATAAGGAAAATTAAAAAAAAAAAGAAAAAAAAAAGAAATTTTGTAATCATTTAAAGGCTTTTCGTTTGTCTAGTTTTCTAATTTTCAGCATCAAAGCATCCAAAACTACATGTAAGGATAGATAGACATTTTGAGTTAGGTCTGCCATCAAGAGAATACTTGGATATCTAGCTGTTACAGTCGATTATGATCTTTGCATCACAAAGTCACCTGACTTGAGAGTTACTGCATTTAGCTGTGTCTGATTGGAGCTGTAACATTGATGATGGAGGGTCTACTTCAGGTGGATTTATATTTTTTTGGTGCCAATCCTGTAGCATGGTACTCTAAGAAACAGGTGGTTTCTAGGTATGCTACAAAAGTGGAATACAGGAGTCTTGCCCATGTTATAGCAGAAATTGCTTCGGTATGGTCCTTCATGTCAGAACTTCGTCTTTCTCACACATAGCCTACAGTGGTCTACTGTGACAATCAAAGTGCAGTACCATTGATTGCCAATTCTATTTTCCATGTGATGACCAAGCATGTTGTGTTAGGCATTCACTTTGTTCGGGAAAAGGGGTAGAGGAAACAACATTGTAGAGGAAACAACATTCTGTATCCCACTTCTTCTGTTAGAATAGAAGATTGCAGAGGATGTTATCTCATTTATTGTGTAAATACTAAATATTGTAATCTTGTCATAGTGATGATGTGATTGTAGGGATTAGCGGATGAATGTGTGTTCATGAGCCATGTTGATTGAGAAGCCTCCTTGTATATGTAGCCGTCCGCAGAATGAACAAAATGAAGCATTTGAATAATTTCTCTTCCATGGTCATAGAGCCCTAGGTTCTGTATTATCTCTCAGCTTCTTCCCTATTCTTTTACTATCAGAATCAGAATAAGTGAGTGAGGGTTTATATTGAAGTTGCTTTACTGGTGTCTCCTCCTACTTGGAAAGTCTCGAAATTGTTTGATTGGCATTTCCCCTATAGTCTGGTCCCTATTCATGTGGCTCATGGGTCTCATATGATGGTGCATGTGACATCATTTCCTCTGGCCACTTATTTCTCCAGCTATGATGCATGTTGTACGGCCATCTACAGTTTGTTTCTAGGTTTGGGTCATCCATTTCTTGTCCCTAGTCCTAGTGTGACAGCCTTTTGCCTCTGATTTGTTGAATATGCCACTATTGGGCATTTTCTGTTGTTGTTAGTTTACATATTTGGTTCCTTTGGTGTTGGATTTCTACTGCTGTGCTTGGTCTGAAATTTATGGCTATTGTCCACCCCTATCTAGTGCTGTGTTTGCTGGTTTCTCACCTCTTTCGTACTTTCTGAGCCTTTGCTTTGTAACTTGTTTCTGAGATAATGATGGCTGATGTTAGATTATAGAAGGAATCTGAAAATCTTGATTATTGATGTACCCACGAAGGGTATTTATACATTAGAAATATATTCAGAATCTTAATTATATCCCTAATAATGTGGATCTATGATCTAACTAAATCCCTAATATATCTCAACATTCCCCTTCAAGTTAGATAATGGATATTAATCAAGCCCAACTTGTTACAAAGGTAATTGACCCGTAGTCCAGTTAGGGCCTTAGTTAGAAGATCAATCAATTGATCACTAGATTGCACATGTCAAACCAGGTTTTGGTGGTTAGTGATTGTGATGACCCTTGATATATGAAGAAAGATTTACGCACAGAAATGTCATCAAAAGCGAAAACTTCATTACATTATAAGATAAATGACTACACTGTTACATTGATATAAGGGAAAAGATTACAATTTGACACTTAAAAAAGATACAAATCACACATACACTCAGAGACAACTCTCACTGCAGAACAAAAAACCCTAGAACTTGAAGAACACACAAGAAACAGAACAAGACACAACACAATGAACATAAAACGTAACAGGTGTGCCAAGCTTTCAAGAGGACTGGCTTCCTCCACTTCAAAGGCCTCAGCCCTCTGCCACTCTATTCAAAATTCTTATCTTCCTCTTGCCTTGGACCCGATTGAAGATTTAAAGACCCATAAACTAACTCTCACAGTCCTCATTTCGTAGACTTTGACCTCAGCAACCCCAAAGCCACCCTAGTTATCCATTTCTTTGTCCAAAATAGCAAGAATCTCCAAGTCAAAGTTCTGACCACAAGAAGTATCATTCATGGATTCTCCTAAGCTTTCAAAAGTGACCACAAAAAGCATCTTTCCCTATTTCATGTTTTCCCCTAAGTTTTCAAAAGTAGGCCTAACACTGATGCTGTCTTAGTGGTGGTAACAAGAATCACTAACTACAAGCTGAAATGACTAATTAAATTTGTAGCAAGTTGGGCATGTTTACATTTGCAGCAAGAGTAACTAATAGCGTCACCTTTGAATGAAATCTCAAGAATAGTAACTGCAAAGAAGAAAAGTTCTATCTGAAAGGAAAAGGTAAGTATCTCACCAATCACTCTCAAATAGCCTAGGTGCATCTCCAGTATTTGCTATGTAAACTTTCTCATGCATTGCTCAGGCCCAGAGGCCAATATATAGGAAAATTAGACAGTGTTTTTCTGAAAATACAGCAAAGGTGGAATAACAACTAATCCTAGCGAATGCCTAAAATGTAGTAATTGAAACTTGAAAATGGAGACAGAAAATAGACGGAAATATCAAATGAAGAGGAATAGCGAATTAAATAAAACGAGAAATATCAAATAACTGCTCATGACTTAGTCTTCCCTTCCAGACTTCTCGTCGCCACGTTTTCCATGCCTGGAATTGGTCAATAACGGTTTGGCTGGAGTGCTATCAGTAACTTCACAAAAGCTCTTAATAGTCCCCAGTTTGATTATATTTGTTGCAAGTTGAGTGTGGTTGACATCTAAGTTCCAGCTTGAGTTGGGGATTGTTAGAATAGAAGATCATAGAGGATATTGTTTCTTTTATTGTGTGAATATTGTAATCTCTTTATAGTGATAGCGTAATCATAGGGACTACTGGATTAATGTGTATTTAGGACCTATTATGATTGAGGATCCGCCACCTAATTTATGTAGTCGTTCCTCAGGTTGAATAGAGTTAAGCATTTGAATCATTTCTCCTCTCATCTTCCAAAGATCAGACATCAGATATTCATACAAAACCCACCTCCTATGATTATTTTGTGTATTTTTGGGACAAACTGAGTATTGGTTTTTATTCATTCTCAGTTTGAGGGGGCATGTAAAGTTAGTTGGACAATTGAGTATGTTAGGCTGTTAGAGTGTTCTTCAGTCTTAACCAATTAAAGTTTTCTTGTGACAAGCCAAACGCATGTTGCTATTTATTTTGACTGTTATCACAATTGTCATCTTTATTATCACTGTCTCAGTTCCTATTTTATAAGACACATTTTAAAAGCTTTTCATGCTTCCTTTTATAAGTCATTTTGTAAAATCCATGAAGAAATTAGAAATTAATTTTTTTTAATAGTGCTCTTGGTATGGATATTGTTGAGTAATTATGGTGGAGAGAGGGATTGAGAGAAATGAGAAAGATGGGTTAGAACTTATTATATTTGAAGGTATTTTTGGAACGATGAGGAGATTTTAAAAACCAACTACTTTTAACTATTTTTCTTGGTTTGTCTAAATGAGTTAAATGCGGCTTATAAGTAGGAACAAATAGAGTACTACACATTTGAAACTTAAAAAATTCTCTTTGCATGTCATCTGCATTGAATTTTTTTTTTTGCAGGTCTGGTTTTCAGTGAATATCTACTAAGTGGCCAAGCACCTCCAGTTAAGGAGGTCAATGATGAGGAGCCGCTTTTTCCTGCTGTATCCATACTAAATGTAACCATTGCCAGAAAAGTTAGTTATTCTTGCCTTTCTGATTATTTTGTTTGATGTTTTAGTTAAATCAGAATCTTTTAAATTATGTTCTTATGTTTGATGTCTGGTTCAGAATCTTGCTACATGGTAAAATGAGTATTTGTTTTGATCATGTTTGGTGTTTCTGGGTGCTCCTTCTGACCTCTTCCAGTTTTAGAGATTAATTAGAGTTGGGGTATTGTCAGAGCAAATACATCCTTGTTCCCCTTACCACCATAACTTGGGAGAAACTGTATTGTGGCAATTGTGAAGGGTTTGATGTGTTCATTGCTCTTAAACCAATGTCATTCCTTCACTCTTTTACTAACTAGTATTTGTAAGTAACAGATAAAAGATTTGTGGACTGGCAATTGACCTATCTACAATAATGTTGTGTGCTCTTCTAAATGTAGCAATAGTTTTCCTATAACTCTGGAAGGCAACTACTAAATGGGTTGGTAGTATTACAGGTCGCACGTTCTGAATTTTGTGTTATGGCCTGTTCCTCGATTTTGTTACAGGAATTTGTTCGATTTTTACTTACAGGTACCATCCTTTATTTTATCTGCTGAAGCAAAAGATGCAGCTGCAGAAATTGAACGCCGACTGCAGCTGGGATCCAAGCTTAGTGAAATTGTCAATAGCAGGGAGGATGCACTTGCTCTCTTTGGCCTTTATAAGAATGAGGGCTACATCTTGTCAGAGCATATGGGGAAGTTCTGTGTAAGTTAACGGTCATCATTATTCATCACTTTGGATTTTCTTGTCTGTGTAATCTTTTTTGACAAATTTTGCGTTTAGAAATCCTGTAGTTGGGGATTTGAAAAATTAAATGAAGATTTTGATTTTGACTATTAATTGTTCAATGAAGGCTGCTTGATATCTTTTTAAGGACATCTATTCCTCTCTGTGAGCTGCTCTTCATTCTATTTCTCTGTCGATCTAAAAATATGATGAAAAGCCATGGAAGAAAACCAACAGTACGGATTACCAGTCAAATGGTTGGGCTTACCCTTTTTGGCATCAGAAAATTGGCCCATTAAGGTTACATAAAAGTCGAATATGTGTTAAAACTATAAGATTAGATTAGACGGATTTTTTTCCCTGAACTTTGTTAAAATTATTCAGACTTTCTCAACACATATGCTTACTTATTTTAATTTTTTTTTTGGCTAAAATGCTATTCACTAACTTAAATATATAAATATGCTTAGTATCCAAATATGTATAAATTAAAGTAAAAGAATAGACTTTGTTTTGAAATATAACAAATAAAAACAAAAATAGCCTATAAAGGTAAAGAAATATATATTTAGGTTGATGGAAGGTATTTTATTCAAGGAAAGATTGAAATATAACATTGTTGTTTGAAAAAAGGTCTATGCATATTTTGAATATAGAAAAAAGACCAATGTGATAAAATTTGGAGGAGGTTTGTGAAATTTCATCATTTTATTGTTATCTTACACAATGTGTGGCATTTCTGAACATGGTCTGATGTTATTTTCTACTTACCATATGGATCTTAAATGGCATATTTGCCTGGTATAGGTGGTCCTCAAAGAAAATTGTGCACCACAGGATATGCTCAAGGCATTGTTCCAGGTCAGTTACCTCTACTGGTTAGAGAAGAATGCAGGAATTGAAGGAAGAGGAACTATTGATGACTCTAAACCTGGGGGGAAGCTGCAGTTGACTCTAGATTACGCGGAACGGGAATTCGACCATGTCAGAAACGATGGGGAAACAGTAGGTTGGGTCACCGATGGGCTTATTGCCAGGCCTCTGCCCAATAGAATACGTCCAGGAAACATGGCATCCTAAGTGAGTAGTTTATGTGATAAAATGACTCGTTAGTTTCATGCATGGCTGCTTGGTTTTCCATGCCGCATGAAGGGTTGGTTGAAGATGTCACGGAGATCTTGGGACTGCTTCGCTCCATGCAAGTTCAGCAAAATGTCCTATGCCGGAGAGCATGCAGCTCTAATTAATTCATTCCATCCTCATATTATGAGAAAATTTGGACTATCCAAATATGATTTGAACGATTCAAGTTATAAATTTTAATATGTAATTTTTTCAGTAATAAACTTATTTTTTAATAAATATAAGTTATAAGATTATTTTAAATTCTGTATCTATTAAAATAAAAATTTGTTTAAAGAAAAAAATGAAAAATGAATTTGGATCATCCAAAATCAATCTAGACGGTCCACATTAAGAAACTCGATGCTCATTGACATTTATGTGCTCCTATGAATGGTAGAGAGTTGGGTTTGCACAATTAGTCTCAAGATAGCTTGAGATGCTGGTTTAAGCAAAATCATCCTTGAATATGATTGCTTAGAGGCTATTTGATTTCTTAAGTAAGGCTGCTCCATCGTCCAAGTTCATGGTCCCACTCCCAACTGAGGTAAGAGCTCACATGGAACATGATTGGGTTGTGGAGTTGAGCCATATTGAACGAGATGTTAATGAGGTTTGAACTATATTGTATTCTTGGGATCTACTCATTTATCAGTAGTTTTCCTACGCTTGATATGTTGATCGATAAGTATGTAATTTCCTCCTTGGTCTATTTGCTTGTAGTTTGAGCATTACTTCATGTATAAAATTGAAAATACGAAGTAACAAGCATCTTAGAAGTGTATAATTGAAAATTATCCCTACCCTTTCTGAGTGCTCTTGGGTAATGATGGATAACCGTTGCAAAATTGTGTAAAAACCATCTATTCAAGAACGCCTTGTGAAGAATTGACTGACAGTCAAGTAATTCAGATACGAAGACAACTGATTCATTCGAGGTTTATATGCTCAGTAAAATGCCTTGGGTGGTGACGGTGAAGACACTTCTTGCTTCTTTCGCACGGTTGATTGTACTCGGTAAATGAGAATTGAGCTGTTTGATTTTTTTCTCCTTGCCGGAGAAATTTGAGTTGAAGTTGTGAAAAATTTGGTACGAAATAATTTTAATTACGAGTCAGTGGTTGCTTTCCCTCAGAAACTTTTCTCCCCGCCCAATTCAATTTCATTGGACATAATCATCTCTACCTCTACTCAAAATTTTTGTTTGGTCAATGTATCTTTCAACTTTCAAGCAGTATCGTTTGAGGCATCACTTGGCATGGACACTCCTTGTTAATAGGAGAATTCAATTACCATATATCATATTTTGAAATTTATCATTTAACTATAAATTCAAATGAAAAAAATAGAACACATGGCCATTTGTAATATGAAAGGAACTTCATGTAATTACTGTAACATTGTCAAAATAAAAAAAAAAGTGAATTAACTTCTCAGATCCATTGGTGCCAACAGATCTCAACAGCAGAATGTTAGCAACTAACAAATATGCTTCTAAAATTTCATTTTTAAAATTCAGGTACAATTTTTATTTGAAAAAATCTAATATTGAAAGCTCCTTACTAACATGTGACATACAAATTCACAAACATGGCAGAATGAGAAATTGAGTCAACTTTACAGGGAAGGCATTCCAAAATCCAACTCCTTTAATCTGAAGGCTTGGTTGATACATCTCTTGAGTAGGAATTCCTGTTGAGTAAATCATCTCTATGAATGAGAGGTTCGGAGGCCCATGAGACACGAGGATCACGAGGAATGATCAAGAGAGCTGCTTGTCTTTCTCTAGAAGATGCCCAAGTAACGATATACAGTCCAGCAACAATCAAACATCCACCTATGATGCTTTGGTAATTGGAGAGCAAGTCAGGATAACAAGAATCCAAACAAGACATGAAAATATTTATAATAAAATGCCATCTCTAAATGGTAGAAAAATAAAGGAGAGAAGTCCGGTAAGTTCAACAAACAAGATATAAAATCAAGTTGGAAATTGATGGAATCACAGCTCCAAATATGTATGTATTCAATTGGACCCACATTTGAAATGCTTGCATGTCCTTTATAATTAATTTGTTCAAAGGATTTACCTTAGGATATCCTGAAAATATGCCTCATGTTAAACTGGAAGTAATAGGGGCTATACCTTCCTAAATAAATTGGACTTCCAAGGAAGATTTGTGACAGGAGGGCAGAAGCTACTGGTTGAACTGGATAATAAAGGGCAACCATAGCTGGCCCCAATATCTTATTGGACCATGTCAATAGTCCATAACA
>JANTPZ010004477.1:0-22936 GCA_025593235.1 Vachellia pachyceras | reverse complement strand
ACTCTTGGATGTCATTCTCAGAGCCTATAAATAGGGCCTTGTACTTGTTGAATGAAATAGAGAAATCTGAATGTCATTGCTCTCCTATCTTCTCTTCTTTTCTCTTATCCTTTATCCCGATAGCTCTTACTTTCATAACAAATAGAGATTTATGGGCAGGCAGATCATTTGTGAATCTCAAAGGTTTTAGGTCGGCTGAGTTAGTATATTTCTAGCATTCTGGTTGTTGGTGCAAGTCAATTTTATCACTGATGAGTACTATGGATTTTAAAAACATATTTCCTCCCTTTTTTTCATTAGAATTTCCCAAAAAACATTTTTAAAGTAAAGTAACTGATGTATTATAAACACTTACATGCAAAATAACTTATAAATTAAGTGTGACCTATATAAAAAAATGAAGGATATATGTGTTTTTTTAAGTGAAAAGAGTATAGTTTATTTAATGCAAGTGTTTGTATTAAAACTAATAATCAGTATGGGTACTTAAAGTTGTATGAAAATTGAATGAACTGAATTGTACATAACTCATTACTTATTACTCCCTCCAGTTTTAAAGATATATAAGACACTTGTTGGAGTATTTGATGGTTCAATATACAAAGCACACTTTTTGGCTCATTATATATTTTTCCTTAAAATGTCTGCCCTTAATAGAAAAAATATGAGAGATAAATTTAGAATTCACAAGAAATTATATATCAAGTAGTAGCGAAAGGATAAATTTGAAAAAAAAAAAGAATTTCTTTTGATTTAAATCTAACTAAGTTCCATTTGTTTTATTCATTATGTTCAATTATCCAACCAAATCTTACCATGTGTGAATTTTTATTGTATTAAGAAAAGTCCACATCACAAAATTTGATTGGATATTTATATATACTTAATAAATATAAGTAAATGGACCAACTTTAATTTTGTCTAATTGATAATTACCTTGAGAAATTAATTTATTGTATTAAGAAAAGTCCACATCACAAAATTTGATTGGATATTTATACTTAATAAATATGAGTAAATGGACCACACTTTTGTCTAATTGATAATTAATTTATACTTAAGAAATTTGATTAAAGAAAACGCAATTATTTGAGAAGAAGGAATAACAGTCTCCCCTTCAAGTCAAAGCTAAGTACGTAATTAGTAATGGCTTCACGTTACTAACAGCTTTGAAATTTTGTTTTAGTTGATTATATTTTGTTATTATATATTATTGTGAATTTGTAATTTAGAGTTAATAACGACTTTCGTGTTGTAGTTGAAAGTATTGATTAAAAATACATTAAACGTACAATTTTTTTGGCCATCTAAAAGTATGTTTAAATGATCAAGAAAATTATTACTGTTTGACTATATTCATTTAATACAAACAAGACGGAGTGGGAAAAAGTAAAACCTACCACTCCATAAAATACAAATAAAATTCCATGATATCCGTAAGAAGCGCCTCACCAATATCTCCGTGAGATTCATATTTGACGATTTATAAAACGCATTAGATCCTTTTCATTGTTGGTCTGGGATCAAGCATTAGATACGCAGTGCATATATATATACGATCTGTGTGTGTAAACTACTTTTTTTTTGCGAAATATATAATGTACAAAGAATGCACATTGCAATGGGCTTGTTTGGAACGGAGTAGAGAAGTAATTTTATGCAAATCAAGATAAATATGTGGAGGAGGTTATCTCATTTTACAGAAAAACACAGTTGAAGGTGCATTTGGTTTCGAAAAAATTTTGTTCCAAACAAACCAATAATTCATATCCCCTGCTAGTTCAGTGAGGGCTAGGGATCAGACAAATGCTGTTTTCTTTTCTGTTTCTTTTATTGCCTTTTTTTTTTTTGGCTGCACATGAAAGAAAGTTAAACCGACCAGACGACCACTCCGTAAAATACAAAACTTCTATAGTATTTGCAAGAGCCGCCTAACCAATATGTACATAAGATTCATGTTTGATGAATGATATGAGTGATCATGATAGTTTAAGGAACGCATTGATAAATACTTCCTTGCTTTTATTTTGTTCATTAAAATGCATCCTATTCAAATCTCATGCTGCAGCTAGCCTATGGAAAATTTACTAAAAAAATCAGTGAGAAGTTTCTGGTCAAAAATTTTCACCACCACTTGTGTGCAAAAGTATGAAGAGTATCAACACTTCCTATGTGAAAAATATATCAAATCCTTCTGATTAATAAATTTCAAAGCAGATTTTTTCCCTGATTTTCACAAATTTATTTTCTATGTGGTGAGAAGAAATTGATTTCTCATCCAATTTACCAAAAATGACATTGTTCCTAGGGAGTAAACATGGATTACTTATATTCTCACATCCATCTCATTCGATCAAGACAGAATCATAGCTGGTGATACCTTGCCTTTTGATTTTCTGCAATCCCCGAAAAGAAAGAACTCTTGAAACTGCTTGGATATAAATAATGATGAATATGTACTTTGTGGCCCTCCTTCAGCTGCGGTTTAGCAAAGAAAGTGGGGAATGGAAGATCAATACTATTTTGGGATGAAAACTGCGGCTGTACCCTTAAGCAATCTAGTTCCAGACTATGGTGAACTCATTGATAAGTCAGAAAAATTAGTGGATTAATTATCTGACTCCTTGGGGGCATTGGGATAGACAAAAAGCTCCTTTATTGGCTTCACAAGACATTGGTGTGCACCCATCTTGTGAGGAGAGAAGAGAGGATAAATATTATAGGTGTCCATCCACTGATGGTTACTTTACTATTAAATCTGCATATCTTTTTTTTCTCTGCAGTTACACACTAGCAATGGAACACCATCCGGAAGTTGATATGGAGATGACAAAGACTGGAAAAGATCAGGTTATTCTTGTGGACATTCACTCATGGTAGAGTTCATACAAAAACTCTAAGAGGGAGATGAGGTTTAACTGACTCAACCTCTTAACCCTTTGGATGTCCGCAGCCCAAAGATTTGATGCACCTTATTCTTGGTTTCGAATGTCACACAAGGATGGCAATCCGTTTATCACCTAAGTGGTGGTCACCTTTCTTTTCATTACAGGGGAGCATAGTGGATAAAATGGAATTTAAAGAATGAAGTAGAATAAGATCATACATCTAAGATTTCTTGGTGCACTTTTTTGGTTATATCTACTGGAACATCTGAACCGCTCGTTGTACAAAGTTGTTTAATCCTTTAGGGCCTATTAAAAATCTTAATGTCAATGAAAGCTTGTTTAGAATAAGCCTAGACAAGTACTTGGCTAGGAATGATTTCTTTTATATATGTGATCTATGGACCCACCAAAATAGGGATTCCCTCTAGAGTGAACACATCAACCTTGAAGTACATGGATCAGTTCTGCAAGATGGAAGAAGCGTATGTGAGGGAGTCATCAAAGATCAGAACAATAATTGGATTTGTGGATTCAGCTCCAAACTTACCACTGTTCCATCGGCAACTCAGAGATGATGATGATGATCAATGGACTCAACATGTGCTGGACAAAGGGCTATAGGAAGATCCTTGTGTACAGTAACTACTTGGAGGCCATAAACTAGTAGACATTAGGGAAAGACACTAACCTTCCTTACAATGACATCATTGAAGACACTTGTAGGATGATTATTGATAGAGATTGTCATGTTGTCATTAAACATTCATATAAGGAGCATCTCTCTATCCCTGACTATCTTGTAAGATTATCTCATTGTATTGCAGGTAATTTCGTCACCTATTATCAACTTTCACACCATGGCTTGATAGGATGATATCTTGTCTTTATAAGCTTTGTGTTTTTTTTAAGTGATTGAACGAATGCAATTTCTTCTTAAAGAAATAATGATGAAAGATAGATGATAGATATGCAACATTGCAGAGAAAAGGCAAAAAAGCGAGAGTGAACATTAAAGGAGAAGGATGGGATGGTATGCATACAGTGGAATGGTAGTTGATGAGAGACTGAGAATGTCTTATTGTAGGCCTCTGTATCATGGCTGTGTCTGATCGGCCTCAAACTTGTCATAGAAGCCGACCATTGTGTCTTGTTCTATTCGGCCATATACTATTTCCGAAAGCTCCGTTTGCCTCACTTGCATAAGTCATATTGCTGTTTGTGGTATAAACTTTTTTCTTTTCGCATTTCACCCCCTTTTCCATATTCAAACTAACACTGTCACAAGCCTGCACCTTTGCCTTTCTACTTAGCAGATAGCCTTCCCGCTGACACAAAAAAGATGAAATGTATGCGCTTCCCTTTTTTTATTCCTCTTCTTTCCCATCTAACACCATTCATGTATTGTGATAAGAGTCTTTTTAGTTGGCTCCAAACCCAGAAATTCCTGCAATTCTCTCTAGCTTGTGGCTTGGCATTTTATCAAATGGCTTATCTGAATCTTCTTCTCGTTGGGTTTCTTTTGTTTTCAGGTGGAACTTGGGCAATGCAGAACAATACAGATGAAGATGAGGAATTGTTAGGGTTGTCTGAAGTGATGGGAGCTCTTTTGGATGATCCTCATTGGGCACGGGCACATCCACAGCCAGTGGTGGACCTAGGACCCCGACTCAGGGGGTGCAAACTATTTTTTGAGAAAATAAGTTAGACTTATTCTTAATATCTTTTGAGAAGAATTTGAGTAAAAATTCAGTGGGTTCAAAATTAGCAAATGAGTGGGTGCAAAATAAATCACATAGTACTAATATATACCTAATTTTCTGGAAGTCAGGGGGTGCGGCTGCATCCGGTGGGGACCAAGTAGGTCCGCCCATGTCCACAGCCATGTACAGAAACTCCATGGACTGGAGTCGGGTGTGAAATTAGCAGTGAAGACCCTTCGATTTTTCATGTCACAGATGTCCACATGGATCCTGACATATTCTTCCCACCTTGTAAAATACGGTCAGCCCACGGGTTGCGGGCTGGGAATCCCCAGCCCACCACGGCGGTTGGCCAGCCAACTTTTTTATTATATTTTTTATAAAAATAAAATTTTTAAAATATTTTTTATTCAATTTTTTTTATAAGATTGCATATTTTTATTATTATTTATCCGATCCTATCAATAAATAAATGTTCAATAATTTTCTAAAAATAGAATTTAATACTACTTTTTCCTTTGTAAAAAATATTGAGATTAAAAAAAAAGTAAAAAATATATAAAAAATTTAAAAAATAAAAATAAAAAACGGATTAGGCGGGCTCACGGGCCCAACCCGTATTCCCATCCCTATTGTAAACCATCTGTTTACCTATTAGAATCTTCAGTGAAACTTCATTACTGGAAAACCCTTTCGATTTTTAGCTGTTTTGTGGCCTCACCAGTCTCTCTTCCCACAACCATCTTGTTGGGATTTAAGTGGTAGACCCTTGAGATATTTGGTAAGAAGTTTGAATAAATAAGGATGAACTTTAATGAAAGAAAACTTTTATTTGAAACTGAAGAGATAAAGTACACTAACTTTATATTTCTCTCACACACACTCAAATTCCTCACTTACACACACTTTGCTTTATCTCTCAACTCTCAATTATATCACTTCTCTCAACTCTCCATTCTACCTTCTACTCAACTCTACCAACTCTCACTTCTACACAAACTCACCCACATACAATCTATTTATACTCTTCCACCTCCTTAACGAACGGTGAAGATCATTTTGATCCTACGGCTTATATTTTACATCTAGAAAATTCTATATAAATCTAGAAATATTCTACACTTTCTATATCTTTCTACATTATTTTAGAATGAACTAATCTTCATAAGCTACTAGAACACTCCTTAAGTTTCCGCAATCTTCCAGATCCTTCCGGAAGCTTCTACAACACTCCACAACCTTCTAGGGGTTTCTTCAACATTCCATAACCTTTCAGAAGCTTCAACAACATTCCAGAACCTTCTAGAGCCTTCCATGATATTCCGGAATATTCCAGAAAATTCCGGAGTGAGAAAGTTGTTGATTATTTAATACATATTCCATTCTTCTTCTTCCTTAGAACACCTGGCATTGCAATCTAACCCAACCCTCTCTGGAGATTTACGTCCAACTTTGAGCGAGGTTGCTAGCCTTAGGGTCCTTGGCCCTACACAGAACAGCTTACAAGGAAACATCCCAAGAAAGATTGGTGGGTTGCTTTGTCTAGAGCAGCTTGACTTGAGTTATAAATTTATAATCACTTGAGTGGTCAAATCCCCATTCAAATTGCAGGTTTGAAAAGTTTGGGCATGTTGGACCTAAGTTGGAATGAAATTGAAGGGGATCTTCCTGATTCTCTTGTACAACAATTTCTCACCAAAATGGATTTCGGTTCCAACAAGCTTACAGGCAAAGTACCGCCGACTTTGGGAAGGCTCAAGAGATTAGTCTTACTTGATCTGAGTCATAATTTTATAAGTGGGCCCATTCCTGAAACCCTATGAAGTTTGGACTTTGAAGCCTTTGGAACCTTAAGAATCTGAAATCAATTAGCATCTCAGGATTTGGATTGATTGGCCACCCATACCCAACTCTTTCTTCCTTGACGAACCTAACGGCTCTTTTTCGTAAACAACAATAGTCTGGTGGGACCTGTGCCTCCAAATTTGGGATCACTCCCAAACTTAGGCGAGCTGAATCTGAGTCACAACAATCTAAGTGGGCTTCTGCAGTTCTCGGATGAGTCCATTGGAAGACTTGGAACGAGGTTGGAGGCGAGAGGAACCAGTGGACTCTGCTTAAGCTATCAGCCAAACAAGAAGAAACTCTCTTCCCAGTTGGAAATCCCTGCTTGTTTGAACAGAACACACAGAAGTGGCAAGCCTTTAGCTGATGCTGGACTAAGCCATCATGTCATAGCAACATTATGAGCTCAAGTTCATCATGTCTGCATCTAGAAGTCATCCAGTTCACTTTGGCTTCAAGCTTCGTCCTAGATTTTCTCAATTTCTTCTAGGAACACCTGACATTGTATATCAGTAACGTGCCGTAATCCAATTCCATTTTCGGATAATCGTACATGAAAAAAAAGTCGTCTGCAAAATTCGGATCAGGGATCAAGGGGGTAAAACTAAAAGTGAGGACTGTGAAAAGGCTTTAAAATTTCAGTAATTATTTTATTATAAATCTGCTTATGAAAAGTGTGGGTAACAGCTCTGTGGTCATGTTGATGAGTCAGAAATGAAGGAGCGAGCATGCGCCATCTTCACATGCTGTGTGTAAAATTAAAAGATGCCAACTTCGTAGTTTTGGCAGAGGCAGATAATCTTACAAGCAATACCCAGCTTCTAGCCGTAAATATGGAGAATTCGCGAGTCAGATAAACTTTTCAATGATGATTTGACATGAAGTATGACAAGGAAATCATAGATCGTATAATGTATATGTCAATTGTGCTAATCAAGTTCTACACTTCTTTTGTATTAATGGAGGAGAAAATAACACCCTATTCTTCCTCCAAATAAACCCCGAATGTTAACCGTGAATTTGGATTGTCCCAAGCTCTCTTCTCTGTACCCTTCCTCCTGTGAGCTTACCAAACACCAAAACAAAGCCCAGCCTAAAATAAAAGAAAACAGAGGGGCAGGGAAAGAAGCCAAACACATGACGAGAATGAAGCCTCATCGTCGTATAGGCTCGTGTGTTTTAAGTCTTGTCCAACTCATTTGTCAGCTCAGCAACCCCGCGGAGGAGGATTGATTGATTGAAAACTCCTTAAAACATGGCTGCGGAATTATTAACTTCTATTTATAAAATTAAAATATAAAAATTTTTATATGATTACATTTAGAATCCTTTAAAACTGAGAGGTCATATCAACTTATCAAGTCGTGAAATAAAATTAAATATTAGCCAATAAAATATTTTTCATCATATCACCAATAAAATTCCTCTTGAGTTCTTATAGGCATATATTTTTAAATGTAAATATTAAAATTCAACAAATAAATAAATTCATGTTAAGGACCAATAACACCAATAACCGTATGAATATTCGGAATCGGATATCAGATAAATTGGACTATCCAATAAAATAATCATTCGCAAACAATTTGGTTCATGGTTTAGAGTACCATCCATTGAACGAGCATTGAAGCATCTCGGGGCATCGAGCCTGGATACGTAATTGAGTTGATAAGCATCCCAAGTTGGGCACGTTGGATTAGGTGTCGTCCAGAAATTTTTAAATTCCCCACAAATATTACCATTCAGAAACAGCCAAACGCTCCATTCAATAGCTCCAAAGCTCATGACACAGAATTCAATAGCAGTCGTCACTAACTCTCATCTTCAAATTCCAATCCATATTGCAGAAGCTTGTCCCTTTCTTCTGCGATCCCCACCCCTTTGTCTGCACTCTCGCTTTTTATTTATATGGTAAATTTGTTTACTATCTCTTTTATTATATTTCCCTGTGATTGCTCGTCTCTGCCACATTCAACTTCATTCTCTCACTCTCTCTCACTCTCTGCTGCTCCTTCCAGCCGTCTCTTTCCGAAGGCTTGTTCTTCCCTTGGTATTAATTTTCTGTTATTTGGTACTTTCGTAGCGTGGATTAGAGTGATCATTACTAGGCTTTATCGGGTTTCAGTCATAATTAATCGTTCCTTCATCCTCCCTCCCCCTCATTTATTGATCAAGTTCCTTTTTTTTCCTTTTGGATTTACTCTTTCGCAACTGGAGCCATTTGATGCTTGAAATCCGAAAGTCTTGAAATTTCAATACCGAAGATTGGATTTTTTTAATTTGTTTTGAATCTTGGGCTTCCTCAGACTTTGAGTGGGCAACTTCAGAAGTTGTCAGGGATAACAACTTTACGGATTGATCATATACATGTACTTAATCAGTAGCAGAAAGGGGCTAAAAAGATTTAAGAAAGTGAGATTTGGCGTGAAAAATAGAGCACTGATAAATCTTGCACCTGATATGCAATGAAAACACTCTGGCAACAGCTTCTATTTTTCTATTTTGGCTGTGATATTTGCCCACGATTGGCTTTTAACAGAATTGAACTGGACAACACTAGCTAGTGCATTCTACAGTATGTTCTGAAATGGGTGAATTTTATTTGACATATGTTCATGTTCTTACTTCTTAGATCCCCGTATTGATCGTGGAGATAGCATAAATATCAAACATGAGGACGGACGAGATAACAAATGTTACTGAGTATGAGGCAATTGCAAAGGAGAAATTGCCAAAGATGATTTATGATTACTACGCGTCAGGGGCTGAGGATCAGTGGACTCTCAGAGAGAATCGTCTTGCGTTCTCAAGGATTCTGTAATTCACCTTTTTGCCCTTCACAATGTGTTTTTTTTTTTTACCTTGAATGCTTCTATCCTTTAGTTAACATGGGAAAGAAGTGAACGAAAATCAGAGTAATTGATGCTCTGAGTTAGCAGTGAATTATCACAAAAACCTTTCTTTTAGCCTTAATCTGTTTCTGAAAATCTGTGCTGTTTGCTTAAAACAGGTTTCGACCTCGTATTCTTGTTGATGTGAGCAAGATAGACTTGACGACAACAGTATTGGGTTTCAAAATATCGATGCCTATTATGATTGCTCCTACAGCCATGCAGAAGATGGCTCACCCTGAAGGTATGTGCCCAAAGGAATTAGCTTGTATTACATTTAGAGTGTGATTGCACACACATGCAATGTAAATTGGCTCATTATGCAGCTTGTTTGCTACTCAGTTTATTAAGTAAAAATTTAAAATTGTGTCTCGATAGAATTTAAGCGATACCCATGCCTTGCAGCTATTAAAGTTTTTTTTTTTTTTTTTGTTAAAAGCTATTAAAGTTTTGATACGGTTCATTTGATTGCATTATTGTGTCCGGATACAATATGCTGCCAGTGGCTTTAAGATTGTCTAAGGCAATTTGGTGTTTTTAAATCTAATAGAAAGAGCTGAGGGGAGATTCAGACATATTTAAAGCCTTAATTGCTTTGTCTAACATTATGAGCCTTCTGTTATTTCCTGCACAAAATACTTCAAAATCAAATATCTTCTTTGTAGAATTTTGTAACAGAGAAGTTTCTGAGCCTTCTATCCTTTTAAGAATATTATTACTGCTATTAAGGTAAAATTTTTAAACTTAGACAAATGATGCAACTTTCTTGTAGGAGAATACGCAACAGCTAGAGCAGCATCAGCAGCTGGAACTATTATGGTTGGGAAACTATCTCCACTCTCTACAGCAGTTTACTGCTTAGCATACCATATTTCTTATAGTTTCCATTTATTGTCAACTCCAATACGAAGCCAACAAGGGCCTAGTATGTGTGCATCTTTCTTGACTCATTCTCTTGCCAGCTAATTGCTTTTCATTATTTGTTTTCAGACACTATCATCATGGGCTACTTCCAGTGCTGAGGAGGTTGCTTCAACTGGACCTGGCATTCGGTTTTTCCAACTCTATGTGAGTAGACTAGAATATCCCTCTCTTTTCAGCCCTCTCTTTCCTATGTTTCATTTTTAGTAATTATTCGATGTATAAGTAAAAATTAATGCGTGAATTATGATACTCTAGGATTCCCAATCTGATATGGCCTAATCAGTTGCTGTTCTGTTCATTGATAAGGTGTATAAAGACAGGAATATAGTTGCACAGCTTGTAAAAAGAGCTGAAAGGGCTGGTTTCAAGGCAATTGCCCTTACTGTGGACACTCCAATTCTTGGTCGTAGGGAGGCTGATATTAAGAACAGGTTAGCATACATTTGAAAATTTTGATGAGATAAAGCTTAAACAAAGATTTCCAAAGGTTGTCACTTGTCATGGTTAATTTGAAAAATCTGAGTTATAATGAGAACCACTCCGCTTGATGATTTTTGCTACAGATTTACATTGCCACCAAATCTGACACTGAAGAACTTTGAGGAATTAGATCTTGGGAAGATGCATAAGGTGAGAAACTGTTGAGGGATTGTAACAAATCAGATAAAATCTTTTTCTGAAAATGATTCATTAGTATTTCTATCTTTTGGTGGGAATCAATATTGTTATTTTGTTGTGATTATTATATATTTACATTGTTAGTTCCACCATGCAGACTGATGACTCTGGTTTAGCGTCATATGTTGCTGGCCAAGTTGATCGGTCTCTCAGCTGGAAGGTGATACTGATACTGATCTTACACGTAAAAAACTTCTCATTCTGTGACATGAACTGTGGATATAATATTCTGGAAAACCTATATTGCTTGTTTTAGGATGTGAAGTGGCTCCAAACAATTACGTCATTACCAATTCTAGTAAAGGGTGTGCTAACTGCTGAAGATGGTAAGCATCTTATACAGACCCAACTTGTGATCATGTCCATTTGCTCTTGGTTAAGATTATTTTCTCAAATCTCAAATGTAATCCTGAGTCCTGGCTATTTCATGATAATAACGTAGCAAGGATAGCCATAGAAGCTGGAGCTGCTGGAATCATTGTATCAAATCATGGAGCTCGACAACTCGACTATGTCCCTGCAACCATTGTGGCTTTGGAAGAGGTACAATTTTCTCTGGTTGACTTTCAAATTCAGGTCTCCAATGTTATCATTCTTGGTTGTGTAACTGAAGTATTGCCTGCTCTTTGATTAATATGATCAAGTAGCTGTTATGTTCAATCTTCTCTCTCTCTCTCTCTCTCTGAGTTAGCTCCCAATCAGTTCATTTTGAAATTTGTTCATAGTAGTCATGTATTGTTGTTCAGCTGTCAAATGAAGCGATATATTTTATCATGGTTTTGGATGAATATTTTATATAGGTTGTGAAGGCTGCACAAGGAAGAGTTCCTGTTTTCCTAGATGGTGGGATCCGACGGGGGACAGATGTATTTAAAGCATTGGCTCTTGGAGCATCTGGAGTATTTGTAAGCATAAAATAAACAACCATCAGAATTTTTAACTAGTTTTACTATTTTAGTGTTTTAACACAGATCAGAAGCCAAATTCCTGGCATGCAGATGGATTAAAACCTTGAGACTGAAATTTTGTGCAGATTGGAAGGCCAGTGGTATTCTCACTGGCTGCTGATGGTGAAGCTGGAGTGAGAAAAGTACTTCAGATGCTGCGTGATGAGTTTGAACTCACTATGGCGTTGAGCGGTTGCCGTTCCCTCAAGGAGATCACTCGCAACCACATTGTCACAGAATGGGACCGTCCGTACATTGCCCCTAGGCTATGAGGTCATGAACAATGAAAGCCTCCTGGTAGAGAGAGCCATTCTCTATCTGCCATAGTTTCAGAGAACATGCTTCACGAGCTAGCAATCATGAGGCACTGAGCCATCTTAGACTAATAATAATTACTCCTTTGTTCCCTTCATCTAATCAAATAAAAATAATCCTTTGGACTCATTTCTTTGCACTTTCTGCTCGTATTTCTGATTCTGAAAAGCCAGGGTTCATTCGCTCAGATTATTGTACTTCTACAGTTTCAGACATAAGCAAAATCAGAGATTCTACGATATCATAGCATAGCTTCCTATGCCATTGAGATTTTTCACTTCCGTGGAAGCTTGGCACCGTTATGGGGTAGTTTTAGCCTACCAACATCTTCAAGGTCAGCCTTTACCAAAATAGAGTCAAATACAAGTCTTAGAATTATGTTTTTTAACGTATGTTATAAGACTGGATAGTGAAAAACTGATTCCAGCAGCTAAAGAAAAAATTCTAAGAATGTTAGATCGATGTGAGGAAATGTATACTTGCTAGCTCTTGGAGCTCAGTGGGAGGATTTCAAATGCATGAAAGTGATTACTCCACTGTCGCTTCTTTGGATCCATCTCAGCAAGACATCAATGTTGACCTCGCCTTGGAAGTTGGAAGTTCGAACCATAACAAAAAATACTTCTTATAAAATATGGGCACGCTTGTTTTAGAAAATGTTGATTACATTTATCAAAGGATAGATTATTTTAGTTTCGATTCTTAAAATGAAAAAGTCTACTCAATTTCAAAAGTTTATATCCTATTCAAACTTTATTATGAATAATTAGTTATTTACAACTTATTTAAATATCACTCGTTATAATTTATTGTATTAATTTTTAGATATAAAATAAAAGGATGCCTTTTTAAATGTCATTAACTCATTATGATCGAACCAATAAATCTTTCACGAATATCTTTCTCACCAGTCCAGTTTTACAATTAATAACCGAATCTTGGGCCCTAACAGGGAAAAAGCATTAGAGGAGCCAACCTAGTCAACCCTCTAGGACATAATAAAAGAATAATCAACGGTTGGTTGGATCAAGTGGTAAACGGTTTGTTCCAACTTAAACAAAATTTTGAGTTCGAGTCTTATGAATGTGGCAGCCATCATTGGGAGACCTTCCCACCTTTCCCGGGTGCACGATGCGGGTCTAGTCCGAATTAGTCGGGATGAAGCTCTGGAAACCGGACGGGTAAAAAAAAAGAATAAAAATGGTTTTTCCCGAAAAATATGATTGTTGGCAACAATGAAAATCCTCAGTGGCTGTATGTGAAACCCAGCTATGTAATTCTCATATATCATGTTAGATTAAGGGTATTTCACTAGTAAAAAAATGTTGATCTAAATCGCCCTTTTAAACCTTTTAAACCTCATTTAATGAATAATATTTATTTTTGTAATTATGAGTATATATCTTGAATCTTAGGTGTGGTCTAAAATACTCTCTTTTTAGACCCCACCTCTTAGGTGCGGTTTAAAATACTTCTTTTAGACCGCACCTATCAGGTGTTTCACTAGTAAAAAATGTTTATCTAAATCCCCTCTTTAAACCTCATTTAAAGAACAATATTTAAAAAATATTATTGGTGCCATCTTTGTAATTATGAGTACATATCTTGAATCTTAGATGCAGTTTAAAATACTCTTTTTTTAGATCATACCTCTTAGGTGCGGTTTAAAAGATTCCTTTTAAACCGCACCTATTAGGTATAGACTAAAACGAGAGTATTTTATATCGTAGCTATATTTATAAAATTATAAGGTTTAAAAGATCTTATCTGTGAGACAGTACAAATCAGTGCGGTCTAAAAGCTCTATATTTTAAATATTGGGCTCGATTGGAAACACGATAAAAAAGTACTTTTATGTAAGTCAAAGTAAATATATGGAAGAGATTACCTCATTTTACAAAAAAATATTATTAAACGTATATTTAATTTTTAAAACATTGTTCTCAACAAATCCATAACTTCCGTTTCACAGCACCAACGAATTTTAGGTTATATTCTTCCAAATCTCTTTACCGCCCTCACCAAATACCCTTCCTCCTTCCTTCGCCAGTTCTCCTCCTTCTCTCCAGCCCCTCTTCGTCTTCCTCACCATCACCACCACCCCCTCCTCATCTTTCTCCTCTCCAACGCCATCAATGCGACCGAGGTCTCTACATCAAAGATTGCGCCTTGAGGTCTCAGATTCACCCGTCTCTCCCTTGTCTTCACCCAAATCTTCAAGTGCTTGTTCACATATTTTTTCTTAGATCTAGTCTCTTCTTCTTCCTCTTTCTTTATTTTCTTTCTCTAGAACCAGACACGATTTGTTTTCTTTATTTTTACTTAGATATAGTTGTGTAGATCGGTCTTCTGAAGGTTGCAGAAGTGAAGCTGGGTCGCCTCTGGGATGCAGATCTAGTTTCCTTATTTTCGTTATTTATTTGCTGACCACGCACTAATAAACAGATGACATGCGTCCATGAGATACCACCAAGTGGAACCAACCAGCCGTTCCAAGCAAGGAGCTGCTACGTCCGCCGCAGTAACATCGGTTTCTTCATCGGAGAAACCATGCGACTCCAATGAGGCCCACTCGTCTCAACCTGAACGGTTTGTATAAGCTCAAAAATCCTTTCCCACCCAATTGGTCTTCAAGAGCTCCTTGGAAGCTTTTCTCTATTTCCACGATGAAGATGATGATGTGGTTGATTTTTAGATTCAACTTCTAAAAAGGAACAATCATTTGAGCAGTTTCCTGTATCTTTTATTATTAATTTTCATTTACATTTAATTTTAAATTTCTAAAATATTGTTCAGTCATGTTGTAACTTATAAATAACACATCAATTCATTTACTTTGTAAATACCCATGATTATTTGAATAATATTAATCTTTCCTGTCCTAATCAGATTTCCCTTTCTTTTTGCTTTCCTCCCATCTTTATAAACACACACTCTCTCTCTCCCCCTTCCCCTTGCTCCTCTTGCATGGGAGGCTCTTGTCTGTCACATATAACCATGTACGACGTGAGGATCATCAGCAGCAGCAGCAGAAGACTAGGACCTTTTTTTTTTTTTGGGCCAGACGAGGACCTAATTAATTAGTTAGACCACATTGCATTTACATATAAACATGTATGTGCGCCATTCCCGTGCATGTGTTTGTCCTGTTAACTAAAACATCTCCTGCACGAAACTCTTCTTTTGCATCTTCCTCGTATGTTAAGAATATTTTCTTTGAAAATAGGACGCGATCCTAGTAAGTTGACTTTCTTAAATGTATTAAATAAATTTCTTAATTATAATATATATCCTGAAATATTTATATGTATATCATTTTATAAGTAATTTTATAAGTAAGTTAATTTTAAAAAATGATAAATACATCGGTTGAATAGTTTTGTTAATCTCCTAGAAAAAAGCAAATAACTCTTATATTAAGAATTAAAGGAGAAGGGGTAGTATATAACAAGTTGATAAAAAAGAGAATATTATGTTGTCTAAGTAATCAACAATTCTAATTGTCGACTGCGCACTCTTGAAATCCAGTGTTATAATACATCCTATAGGGTTCCACAATCTCTTTTATATATCCGTAATCTCTTCCTGACCCACACACCTAATCATGATCTACAAATTGTTGCAAATTGTGAAAATTGTCCTGGATCAACATATATATATATATATATATGTGGTTCGGATTTGCCTCACAAATTAAAAAGTGATGTGCTCTAGCAAATTAAGGAATCTGAAACGGAGAGACCCACATGTAGATAGGTCCAAGTTTATATATCAAAAGGGTGTGTGTGTGTGTACACACAAAACACCAACGTACGCGCAAACCAATTATAAATTAACATCATTCCATTATCATTAACATCTTCGTTCAAGGCTTATCGCTAATTCTCCTATTCTGGATTGCAATTCAAAACGTCCTGTCATTCGATCCAAGTGTTATTTCAATCTGCTCGCATCCTTCACAAAGTCAAGAGTTGTGGATTTGAACCGAATCATGAGAATGATTCACACCATCACCAATATTGAAACCCCTTTTACTTACATTTTATTATCCCCTTCTATAGATTCCGCGGGAAAAAACAGATGAATAATAGTGTTTGACAGATAATGAAAATCAAATCATAAGACAAAGAAAGAGATTATAAACTTGATGTCAATCAAGAAATTCATCGATCAGCAACTTCAACACCCAAATGAGCTCATACAAAATTAAATATAAGGCCATACATATATTCTATATAATTTACAAAAAAAGAAGCAATTAATGTAAACTCCATATCTCTGCTGGGACGACTGACATGAACAAATTAAAAGAAAAATTGTGTCTCCCCTTCGATTGGTCAGTTGGCCTAGTGATGGTAGGGGGAAGCTTCAAGGATCCGATTCTTTCTCTTCTGGAGGAAACTCTGGAGCGATCTCTTCATAGAGAGGCCACTGCTCGGGCTATACAATGGAACCGTATTCGGTGAGGATGGCTCCGACCCGTTTGGTGTCCTTTCTCTTTCCTTCATATCTCTACTCGCAAGCATCAAGATCCATCTAGCCTGCATCAATTATGTAATTCACATCAACTTACTACTATGTTGTGTGTGTGTGAGAGAGAGAATATTCCGCACCAAAAGTGAACAGTAACCTATTTGTTTAAGGTGTGCATTTGGACTCATTATAATTTCGTGTAGAATTATAGTGGTGTGTATATAAAACAAAAGCTGACATGAAAAATAAGGCTGCTCTTGACATCAAAGCATCATAGATACGAATTAATTATTTGACTCGGTATATTATACATACATGAAATTTTTAAGGTCAAATAATATTGTAATATTGAGTCTACGGATTCCAACTTGAAGCTTCCAAGCAACCTTGCCTATTTCACACCAACCAGCGAAATATACAAAAGAGAAAAAAAAAAGAAAGCTTTGGACTTCCTTCTCTTTCGTATCTCGTTGAATGGTTTCATTAGTTGACCCAATAGCCTTGTCGGCAAAACTTATTTTATCTTCCAAAACTAGTCTTTCTGTAACTTTCTTTCATATTTCTCATACACGTACGTACGCAGCAAGCTAACACAATTTTCAATCAATTTCCCTACAGCTCTATCATACACACGCACGCACGCAAATCTGCCGACTTCTTGTACCGCGAATCCGGTAATGAAACAGTGGTATATACAGATCAATGATCACCACCCATCAAACCGTGCATTTAAAGTTTTGAACGGTAATGATAACTCATAATTGATCGATGAAGCGATTCAATATATGTGGACAAGTTGAGAATGCATAAATATGAATCAAAGTAAACTAATTAACCCCAGGACCACAGTCTTTTCTATTCTCTTTTAAGACACGGCTTAATATTGGGATTGAAAGGATTACGTCAGATGATCTTCTTAATGTGGCACTGTTTGTCAGTTTGGAAATATACACAGGAAAACGGAGTACGTCCTGAGAGAAAGAGATATAAAGTGAAGAAACACACGAGTGTGTCTGTGTCTGTGTGTACACATACCTGGAACTCGGTGACATCGCAAACACACATCTTGCCGTCATAGAAAATGGTGAGCTTCTGTAGATTTTGCCGTGGGCTTTCACCATCCTGTTCCGTGGACCTGCAGCAATCACGACAGAGAAGTTGAATCCCAAAGATCAATCCGCAAAAGGAAAACCAGACAATGAAGAGAAGGGCGCGGTTACGTTTGATGGCGGTGACGGATTTCGAAGGGAGGAAAAAGACGAAGCTCCAGGTTGCAATTCCGCCTCATATTGTGTAGTGGTCCGGTAACAAGGTTGTGCAGCGCGAGCAGAGTGTGAAGCAAAGAAAAGCAATGAAGACGATGATGATGATGATCAGAGTTTGGTAGAGATCCGATGGGAGAAGGGGGTGTGTGAGAGAGAAAGAGAGAGTAATATATATATAGAGAGAGGGGGGGGATGGGAAATAAAAGTGGGAACGGCCAAGGGAGAAACAAAGATGGAGTGAAAGTGAATGGAGGGAAGGGGAAAAAGCACGTGGAACATGTTTTTTTATTATTAATTAAAAATAAAAGGAAGAAGGCCCATGTCCGAGCTGTGTGTATACCCTCCATACGAAACGGCCACGCTCGGCCTCCATATCTGTCCATTTCTGGGTTCCTAACTCTCCACTTTCTCTCTCATCACCGCCTTCCCTTTCGTTCTCCGCCTTATATTATTAATTTTTTTTTACATTTTTCGTCTGCTATCTGGGCCCATCACCCAGCTCATTCATTCTATCAAATAAAATCACAACCACTTGATCAGAAAATGGACGCAAATTCCATATTTAAAAATTTTATTAATTAGGACGCGGCTTGCTATATTTTTATATACAAACATATTGTTATTATGATTTACGTTTTTCACCTATAAAATTTTTAACCATGCACTTTTTCACTTATTTTTTTGTGTAAATATTGCAACAATAGTTATAAATTTTTTAAATTTTTTATTTATCATCTCTCTTATGTCCAACATGCATATATATATAAATTTTCACTATGATTTTATTTTAAAATTACTCTTTGTTTTTCCCCAAGTCTTGATTCTACATACCAAGTGAACCTTAGCTTGGAGAATAAAAAGTTACACATCTTGATATCGATCTTTTAAACTAAGGGAAAAAATGAATAACAAACGTGTGTGTTTGCGTGTGCATGTGGTCCATTCAGGAAACGAGCAAATTGGAAACAAAATTGTGTATTCCTTCCCGCTGTATCAAGACACATTGGATCAATTTACTTGGCTTCAATTTTCGATTCACTCAAATTTAATATCATCTATATATTCCAAGAGAAAGAAAATAAAGAATAAAAAGACCAACACGTAAATTCATCTCGAAAGAATCAAAGAAATACAGTCAAGCAACAAATGGGACAGGCTGACCTATATCCGTAGCCAACCCGTCTAAAGACTGGTTCGAATCGGGTTTGGCTAGCTTGTTTGTGTTGAGTGAACAGCGGAAAAGGACTGAGGAGTGGAATACAATGGTTGTCAATTTCGGTTATGCCATATCAATGGGAATGCTCTAAGCCGCCAGAAAAAGAAAGGAAATCACAGGACAAAATTGGCAACCTGATTTTTTTTATGCCACGCGTTGAAATACCAAAAATAGTAGTGTTTGGATTTATTTAATAAACATGCTATCTAGCTAGCTAGCTAGCTAGCTACTTTGTACAGCTAGCCCCCCTGCTTGCTCTGTCATGGTGGCCAACCTCAGAGGAGAGTGAATTTTTTTTGTGAGAGCTTAATTGGAGGCCTTTACTCATATATAGTTTATATTTTACTTGGGAATTAATGTAATTTTTTTAGTAATCATTACTCTTTTTTAAAGCGGTACGTAAAAGTTTTTTTATATCTTAGTTAGTGTTTGTTTAAGAACGTAGTAGAGAAGTACTTTTACACAAATCGAGGTAAATATGTAAAGGAGATTATTTTTTTTACGAAAAAAATACTATTGAACATATTTATAATAAGTAAATAAACTTTTTTTTAAATAGGCACATTAACACGAGGCAAAAGTAATTTAATATTAAAAAACAACGGCCACTATATATATATAGATATCCCTTGCAAGGCATATATGCTGGACGTTCTTATACTTAACCCGAGCTAATAATTAACACAAATTCGCTGGCAAAGAAAGAATCAAGATCTCAGGTGAGCCATTGACTTCTTCCAGTATGGGATGGGTATGAAGGGACGTATACATGTGCATGGGGATGCAGTAAAAAAACATGCATGTATGTCTGTCTGTCTGTGTTTGACTATCGTACTGCCCACAGTGTCCTCCTCACTAGTCTTGGCCCTCACGAGATTAAGCGTACACCAACCTGATCCCCGTATCTTTTTCTTTCTTCTTTGTTGGGACCATGGAACGAACTCGTGCTTCCTGACTATTGAGAGGCGAACACATTGCGGGTCCCACTCCATCTGTCCGGTTCCGTCCCCAGGCCTGGATGCGCGCCAGCTCACAGGGATTCACAGTTCGGTCGACAAACCATGCAATAATTATCACACGTGGCTGGCTACAGCTCATCCATTCATGGGGTTTGTTTCTTGACCAATACCTCTGAAATTATTACACGCGTACTACATCGGTTGCGCATCTGCTCCGTGTCTTGTTTATTGCATGAGAATCTTAATTGTTTCGTGTTCGGTCAGGATTTAGATAACGCCTCCTGCCCCTCACTCCACGCCTCGCTGGCTTTAGATTGCCATTAACATCATCCATTCAAAACTAATTCTCACACGCTCCATAATTAATCACCTCCCTAGATCCATGTCATAATTTAAAATTTATGTATACTGTTCCCAAATAAGCAATATTTTCTATCAAAACGATTTCCAATCAACATGATGGCTCCGTATGCGGACCGTGGTTGCCATAACACACCAAAAATGAAACTGTCCCTGAGCTAAAAATGTGAAGAGATTACCACCATGTATTAACTCTAATAGAAGTGACTTTATCTGTTGGTCTATTTAGATTAACGGTATAAACTACTTTGATGTGATGAAATAAATATACGATAGTAGTTTTTGCAATGGTTATCCCACGATGCCATGAACAGGTTAGGAAAAATAAATGCGTGGGGAGCGAGAAAGAGGAATGGCTGCGAAAGAGAGAACAACAAAAATGAGAAGATTGCGGCGCCGCTTAAAGGTGATTTGGACGGCCCGTATGTACAGCATGAGACTGCCGGCGAATGCAAATCCCAAGCCCACTTCTCTTTTGACATTTCTTCTCCTTTTGATCCCATTCGATTGCCTCTCTATCCTTTCAGTATATACCAAATTTTGTTTTCTTCCCCCACATGACCCACCAAATCCTTCAACTAATCACTCATTTCAGTTTCAGTTCAAACATACACAGCAACAAAACTTCCTTATCCATGTTCATGACCACGGCCACTTAGCAGCCCTCCATTTGAACCACCGATTACTAGAATTTATATCAGCTGGGTTGCACTGCTCTGTTCCTCTCTGTTGTATGTATTTGTTTTCATCGTTAAATCCCATTGTGCCACAGCACTGAAGTTTTTGGTCACGCATCAAAGCTTCTTCCCTGCATGAGGGAACATTATGCCGAGGGTGCTGGACAAATAGCACACCTTTTCTCTTCCACAGTTTCAAGGCCTGTGGAAAGTAAAATCCAGGGGACGATCATTTTGTCCGGGTGGAAGAAGAAATTCAATGATTAAAAAATTATCTATAGCTGTTAAATTTCAGTAATGGGAGGGAGCGAGGGAATTGATTCCTCCTCTTTCAACCTAAGTCCCGAACGTACCCACTACAGAAGTTTTCTCAAACAGCATGCTGTCAATTTGTATTAATTTTTTACGATCTAGAACCATGCAGACTGGATTTGCAATAAATACATCGAAGCTTTTTTTTTTTTAAAGCAGAAATGCATGAAAGCTAAATAACAGAGAGATATGAATTATGTGACTTACATGCCAATATATCCACGCTGCAACCTTATGAGGCATCAACCGGAAGAAAACTGAATGATCAGGCTCCGATAAGGAGCCCAATTTTTTGGCTTTCAGAGAGGCCGTAAAGTAGCACCCAAGCTCTGGGTGATGAACTGAGATGGCGACGGTTAAATTATCTCCAGGATCACTTGCTCTAACATTCCAACTCCCAAGCATATCCTACAACAAAATTGTGGAGATGCTAACAAAATAATTAGAGAGAAAACATTTCTGAGCAACTAAATTGGGGCTATCATATTAGTTTAGACAATATTAGCTAATATAACAGGCAAACCATACGATGCTGCATGTATGCCTAGCTTCATTTAATAAAATCTGAAGTCTTCCTTCCTGAAGTTTATTTCAATCTCTCTCCCTAACATCAGATATTCAGCTACATCATCAATCATAGCCATATGCTCTACATTTTCTGGACTCTATCCTTGAGTAATGCATTAACTCAGTTCTACTCCCATTTCACTTTCTTCTTTCATCTTTTCCCTCTCTTGTGTTCCTCTTTTAGTTGCAGGTTAAACACATCAATATTTTCTTTTTCTTTTTTCTCTTGTAATTTATCCATGGAAAAAGAATTTGGATATCAGCAGGCTGCAAATATAGTTTCGGGTTGGGAAGATTGACAACTGCAAGCAGAAGTTACTGAACAGCATGATAAAATGAAATACGAAAAAGGAAAATATTGAGATAAGATACCAAGATAGCAGCCAACAATTTCCAAATTCACCAGAGAACTATAGTGTAATTTGAAATTGCCAATACAAGAGCATAGACAGAAAGCATACCATAAATGGACTGACATGTAAGGCTTTGGCCACGAGATCAGACACTGAATTAAAAGTAAAAGACACTCCCCCCCCCCCCATAGTGTGTTTGTAACCTGAAACAAGAAACAAACAATACCGTCAATAAAGTTTGACCCCGGAGATAATTTGTGATCTGCAATTAATGCAGCCTCTTCAGTAACATACTATGAATAGTAAAATCATGACTAGAGTATGTTAAAGCCATACATATTTACGGTTTATCACATTAGATTAGGCATGAAAATAGGTTAGGTCAGGTTTTGGTTAAATAGGCTTAAGCCTATAATGAGAATACTGAACCTGGGCTTGGATATATGCTTTTTTAAGTTCAGGTCTGAACCTTCGAAAAATCTAGTAAGGCCTCAAAGTAGGCTTTAAACCTACTATACTTATTGTATATAAGTTTTTAATAGGCTTCAAAACCTACATGAATGCAA
>JANTPZ010004474.1:0-14637 GCA_025593235.1 Vachellia pachyceras | reverse complement strand
TAGCTTGTTTGATGTAGGTTGGAGTGTAAAATGGCATCTATTTCAAGATACTATATGAAAAACAACTATTTTATTTTTTCAAGTTGGACAACTTGAAAATAATGTTAAAAGGGTAATTTCAATAAAATGAGGGTAGCATAAATGTAAAAACTATAAGATATGGGGCCAAATCCCATTGACATTAATTCCAAGGATCACACTCAAGAGCCTACCAAGGGGATGTGTTCGATGATGGCTTCATAACAGTTCAGCAACCCCACCCCCCCCCCCCAAAACAATTAATTGGAATAAGGAGCACACGAAATACAAATTTGCAAACTCCAATTAGCTCTTTTGGGAATAAGAGATTAAGATTAATCTTCTTCAAAGATTAAAGCGTAAATGCTTCACCCCCTCTAATAAATATTGTTTCTAGCATTCAAACTTAGTATCTCTTTACGGGATTGAATTGATAAGATAGTTAAGCTCAATAAATTTGAAAAATGAATATTTGAATAAATTTAACCACCAACTGCACCACTTTTAGGCAATTGAAAAAGTCACAAAGGGTTTGAATATGGTTTCGTTGCAGCCCGTTAACAATATGAGCCCCATGAAACAAATGTGAACAAGGCATATGAATGACTTCTTTGTTATCTTCAAAACCATCCAAACAAGTAATAACAAACTTTGTAGTGATATCATATTATATCTCATAACTAAGATATTATGATTATGTTTGATTAAATTAAATTATATTTGATTAGATTTAGGGTAAAATCTTCTTATGATTCATGTTATTAGACCCAAGTGTATTTGATTTGCATATATTTGATTAACTTTTAACATGGTATTAGACCAAAATTATAATAAATGCTAACTTGTTTGATGTAGTTTTGGAGTAAAGAATGGTATCTACTTCAAGACTAAGTATGAAAAACAACTATTTTATTTTTTCTAAGTTGGTGGACAATTTGAGAATAATGTTAAAAGGGCAATTTCAATAAAATGGGGGCAACATAAATGTAAAAACTATAAGATATGGGATCCAATCTCATTGACACTAGATCCAAAGATCACACTCAAGAACCTGCCAATGGGATTGGGTGATATGATAGCTCCATAACATTTCAGCCAACCCCGAATCAATTGGAATAAGGAACACAAGAAGTAGACACTTGCAAACTCTACTTAGCTCTTCTAGGACTAAGAGATAAGATTAATCTTCTTCGAAGGTTAGAGTGTAAATGTTTCACCCCTCTAATAAATATGATTTCTAGGATTCAAACTTATATATCTCTTTATGGGATTGAATTGATAAGATAATTAAACTCAATGATTTTGAAAAGTGAATATTCGAATAAATTTAACTAGTTGTATTACTTTTAGCAATTGAAAACGACACAACGGGCATACATGGTTTCGTTGCAGCCAATTAACAGTACAAGTCCCATGAAACAAATGTGAACAAGGAATACGAATGACTTCTTTGTTATCTTCAAAACCTTCCACACAAATCAAGCAATGGCCTGACCTTTCATCATCTTCAAGCTTCACTACCTTCTCCAGATTCTATTCGACGGAAGATTCACTCTTTGGAAACAACATATAATCTAAGTAAAGTTTGCAAAAGATTCCTGCACAACTTGATCCTAATCTTCATCATTAACAGTAATCTGAGTATGACCAACGAAAAAATCCACTCTCATCCATGTACAAATACTTCTTGTCCCTGTGGGTATTCTTATAATGAATGCCAACTATTTTGATGTAGGTTGGAGTGGAAAATGACATCTACTTCAAGATTAATATATGGAAAAAAGTATTTTATTTTTTCAAAGTTGGTGGACAATTTAAAAATAATGTTAAAAGGGAAATTTCAATAAAATGGGGGCAACATAAGTGTAAAAACTATAAGATATGGGACCCAATCCCATTAGTTCCAAAGATCACACTCAAGAACCCACCCCTCCCCCCCATAAGGAGCACAAGAAGTAGACACTTGCAAACTCCACTTAGCTCTTTGAGAATAAGAGATAAGATTAATCTTCTTCGAAACTTAGAGCGTAAGTGTTTCAGCCATTCTAATAAATACGCTTTCTAGGATTCAATCTTGGTATATTTTTATGGGATTGAATTGATAAGATAACTAAACTCAATGAATTTGAAAAGTGAATATCTGAATAAATTTAACTAGTTGCATTACTTTTAGGCAATTGAAAACGACACAACGGGCATACATGATTTCGTTGCAGCCAATTAACAATACAAGTCCCATGAAACAAATGTGAACAAGGCATACGGATGACTTCTTTGTTATCTTCAAAACCTTCCAAACAAATCGAGCAATCGCTAGAGCTTTCATCATCTTCAAGCTTCACTACTTTCTCCAGTTGTTTGACGGAAGATTCACTTGCAAGAATCGACACATAATCATGATCCTCAAAAGATTCCTGCACAGCTTGATCATAATATTCGTCATTAACAACAATCTGGGTACGAACAAGGTGAAAATCCACTCTCATGTAAAGATACTTCTTGTCCCTATGGGTATTATTTGCCATGTTTGTCGCGAAATCCAAGATACTCGCCGCTGTGAGGCCGTGGAAATCTTGATGAATGTTGAAAAGGGAGAGTAAAGAGTGAACTCCATGCTGGATCGAGCTCTTCGGGATCTGGAAGAAGCAAGGGCCGACGAAACTAGTAGGAACATAGGATGTTCCGTTGAAAACCCATTTATGATCCTCAACTATAATATTGAAATATTGATCACCATTATGACTTGGAGCATCATCAATGGGACAGTTATAGGGATAAAAAGAAGTCATTCCTCTTTGGTCGGAAACTAAAAATCGAAATCGATCCCCAACATGGCCATCCATGATGTTTTTGACGGGAAAGAAAGATGAGAGAAAGTGAAGTATTTTAGAGAAGGAATGATTATGTTATATAGCTTGGGGGGAGAAGACGAGTTTTTATAGGAAGAGATGTGAGGTGAAGCATAGAAAGATTAGGATTAAGATAAAAAGGTTTGAATTTATTATAAAAGGGATAGATAGTTTTTTTAATCCAAAGAACAAAGGGATAATTGAAAGATATGAATTTAGAACGGTGATTATAAACAAATAAATCAAACTTAAATAAATCAAATGTTAAAAAATCTTTTGATCCCTTAGATCGTGACAAGGCTTAAATCATATGTCAAAAAACCTAGTGCGCATATCAGCAAGTGAATAGGTTAATTTCTGTCAGCAAAGTTAGTCTATTACTGTTTTGAATTTTGAAATTTCTCTTTAATTAAATTGTACAGATTGCTTTGATCTCTTTTATTTCTTATCTTAGCTCCAAGGTTCTATTTTTCTTTTAAGAAATATCTTTTTAATCAATGTGTTGTTTGATTAATTTCAATTAGTTTAGGAAAAAAATTGGTGAAAAGTCTCCACATAAAATTTTGATATAGGCGTACGTAGAATATGAAATTAATAAATATTAACAATACCATAAAGATTTGGAATTAGCAAGTCATATTATTTAAAAGCTACGCATTAAAAATTTTATTTAATGATTTATAATAACTTGGCTTAATCAAAATTATATATTTTTTACATGTAAGTTTACCCAAAATAAGTTTGGAAAAAATATCTTAAACTATGGATTTGTATCCAATTGCAACATATATTTTGGAAATGTAATAAATGAATTTCCGATTTCCTTTTTGGATAAAATTTTTGTGAATTATTTTTCAAAGTCTAATAAATTGTAGCCAATTTATAAATATATTATTTAGTAAAATAAATGATTTTTAATTTTCGACTTAAAACAAATCACACTATTAATATAAAAAACAACGTAGACATACGATTTTATTGAATAATTTTTCTAAAATTTTAAATATGTAATCAAGTATAACAAGTCAGTATCTATTCAATGCCAATAATTTTCAGGATATGTTATTTTATCATATTATAGGAAGTATTTCGATATAAAATAGTCATCGTAATCATTGTGTGTATAGTATACACAACAACTTATTGCACTAAGTCCCTCGTCCCGTTAGATAATATTTTATTCATATTTTATTCTTTTCAAATTTTCTCTCTTCTCCTTTTTTTTTAGAACCGTTATTGTATAGAAATGTTTAATTTTGTCATTGTTTGAATTTTATTAAGCGTGTCCAAAAACTTATTAGTTATTTGGTTGAATCTTTTTCTTTTTGTTGGATCGCTTTCTTGTTAAACAAGTGTGAGCAATTTTTCTTATTTTGACGAAGAAAACTTTCCATTACCCATTGTATCTTAAACACTACCTTTTCCATGCTAGTGACCTAAAATGTTGGTTCTTATATAAGTAAGTAATAACAAACTAAGTATTGATATCATATCATATCCATATCTAAGATATTATGATTATGTTTGATTAAATTAGATTATACTTTATTATCTAATTAATTAATACTGCACTACTATGATTTTGTTTGATGCACCAAAATATTTTAACAATCTTTTTCTTATTAATCATCACTTGAGGAGAATTGAAAATACCCAATTATTGCCATTCATTTGCTCATTAAGATACTGTCAACGTTTTACCTTTGCATGACTACCAACACTTTTCTAGAACCAGAGTGGTTCTAGATTTTGCAGAAATACCATCAAATCTTTTTGAGTGAGTGGAAACTTATCATCATTAAAATGATTTAATTATTAGGTTTCTTCTTTGGAAGGTACTATATACTGGATTGTATATTTATGAGCTGATATTATTTTTGTCATAGATACTATGAATAGGATTACCGGATCTTGAGAAAATTTGCCAGTCATTATTCGACTAGCAAAGAAATCCCTCATAAGCTTGTGGAGTTGACGGAGGGTGCTAGAAAGATCTTTGCAGCCACTGATTTGCAACGTTATATGCCCTGGTGACGACTTTAATATCTCATGATATGACTATGGCCTATGGGGAAGAAAAAGATAAATATTAACCCCTGGTAATTTGTTAAAATATATTGTCAGACCTTTTATGTCTCAATACATCAGTACCTTTATGGAGAGTAGACATTCCCTCAGAGAGATCCTAACTCTGTTATCCGAGCCGTATATTTTATTTTCATATATTTGATTAACTTTTAACAGGGTATCAGAATTAAGTTATAATGAATGCTAGCTTTTCATTATACATTGTATCTTGAATCCTACCTTTTCCTTGCTAGTGACCTAAAATGGTGGTTCTGATAAAAGCAAGTAATAACAAACTTTGTATTGATATCGTATCACATAACTAAGATATATGATTATGTTTGATTAAATTAGATTTCATTTGATTAGATTTAGAGTAAAGTCTTCTTTGTGCTTCATGTTATCAAACCCATGTATATTTGATTTTCATATATTTAATTAATTTTTAACATGGTATTAGAACTAAGTTATAATAAATGCTAACTTGTTTGATATAGGTTGGTATCAGAACTAACTTTTAACATGGTATCAAAACTAAATAGAAAAAGACATCTACTTCAAGATTAACATATGAAAAAGAACTATTTTATTTTTTCCAAGTTTGAGGTTAATTTGAGAATAATGTCTAAAGGTCAATTTCAATAAAATGTGGGCAACACAAGTGTAAAAACTATAAGATACGGGACCCAATCCCATTGACACTAGTTCCAAAGATCACACTCAAGAACCTGCCAATGGGTTTGGGTTTGGGTTTGATGGTAGCTCCATAACATTTCAGCACCCCCTCCCACACAATCAATTGGAATAAGGATCATAAGAAGTAGGCACTTGCAAACTCCACTTAGCTCTTCTAGGAATGAGAGATAAGATTAATCTTCTTCGAAGCTTAGAGCGTAAGTGTTTCACCCCTTCTATTAAATACGCTTTCTAGGATTCAAACTTGGTATCTTTCTATGGAATTGAATTAATAAGAAAATTAAACTCAATGAATCTGAAAAGTGAATATCCGAATAAATTTAACTAGTTGCATTACTTTTGGGCAATTGAAAACGACACAGCGGGCATACACGGTTTCGTTGTAGCCAATTAACAATACAAGCCCCATGAAATAAATGTGAACAAGGCATACGGATGACTTCTTTGTTATCTTCAAAACCTTCCAAACAAATTGAGCAATCGCTTGACCTTTCATCATCTTCAACCTTCACTACTTTCTCCAGCTGTTCAACGGAAGATTTACTTGCAGGAACTAACACATAATCATGATCCTCAAAAGATTCCTGCACAGCTTGATCATAATCTTCATCATTAACAACAATTTGCGTACGAGCAATGTGAAAATCTACTCTCATGTGCAGATACTTCTTGTCCCTGTGGGTATTGTTCACCATGTTTGCCGCGAAATCCAAGATACTCGCCGCCGTTGGGCGGAGGAAATCTTGAGGAAAGTTGAAAAGGGAGAGTAGAGAGTCAACTTCCCGGTGGATCGAGCTCTTCGGGATGTGGAAGAAGTAAGGGCCGATGGAACCTATAGGAACATAGGACGTTCCGTTGAAAACCCATTCATGATCCTCAACGATAATATTGAAATATTGATCTCCATCATGACTTGCAGCATCATCAATGGGATAGCTACATGGAAGAGAAGAAGTGATCCCTCTCGGTGCGGAAATTAAAAACTCGAATCGAACCCCAGCATGGTCATCCATGACGTTGTGGTGGGAAAAAAAGATAAGAGAAATTGAAGTATTTTAGAGAAGGAATGATTATGTTATAGAGCTTAAAGGAAGAAGACTATTTTTATAGGAAGAGGCGTGAGATGAGGTGTAGAAAGATTAGTATTAGAATAAAAAGGTTTGAATTTATAAAAGGGATAGATATATTTTTTATCCAAAGAACAAAAGGATAATTAATAGATATGAATTAGAACCCTGACTAATTATAAACAAATATATATAAATAAATCAAAATTATATCTCTTTCCTTCAAACAAATTATTAGATTTAAGAAAAGTACGATGGAATATTGAGAAGCATGCGTTAACCCATGAAAATATATCTTTTAGTTAGTCCAATAATTATTTAATATTATCCTACAATCCATAAATAAATTTGGTTTTTCCTACAATTTTTCCTACCCATGAAATGTATGTGTTTAACCATCCACGTATTAAATTTGGATTTCCTTTTCGGATAAAATTTTTGTGAATTATTTTTCAAAGTCATAATAAATTTTAGCTAATTTATAAATATATTATTTAGTAAAAGATCAACCAAATAATTGATTTTTCCAACAAAAGAACGCTTTAACAACTAAAATTTTAATTTAGGCTTAGGAAATTAACATATCATTGATTAGTTTCTTTAAATTTAGAATTATGGTCAAATTACCCCACATATCTTTCAATTATTTAAAAATAAAAATCATATTATTTTAATTTTTGAAAAACCAATGGTCAAGCTTTTTTAATATTTATATTTTATTCTTTTTTTGCCTTCAAATCTTTATCTTCTTTGCCTTTACCGTATCTCCTTCTAAAGCTATAGCCGCCCTAAAATCATTGATGTGACCCTGCTTATTCTCTATATTTTAATTTAAATTCTCTATCATAAATTAGACATTGCCATTGTCGATTTTCAGGTTATGTAGAACAAATGGATAATTGATAGATATGAATTTATAACGGTGATTATAAATAAATATATAAATGTAAATAAATCAAACTTATATATCTTTCTTTCAAACAAATTATTAGATTTAAGAAAAAGTAGTAGGGAATATTGAGGAGCATGCGTTAACCCATGAAAATATATTTTTTGGGTTAGTCCAATAATTATTTAATCTTATTCCACAATCAACGAATAAATTGGTTTTTTGTACAATTTTTTCCCACATATGAAATGTATGCGTTTACCCATGGGTACGTAATAAATTCGGATTTCCTTTTTGTATAAATTTTTTGTGAATTATTTTTCAAAGTCATAATAAATTGTAGCTAATTTATAAATATATTATTTAGTAAAATATCAGCAAAATAATTGATTTTCCCAACAAAAAAAGCTTTAATAACTGAAATTTTAATTTAGGCTTTGGAAATTAAAAATCATTATTAGTTTCTTTAACAAAATTAGGGATTTAGAATTATCAAATCACCTCCATATCTTTTAATTATTAAAAATAAAAATAACATTATTTTTATTTTTGAAAAACCAACGCTCAAACTTTTGATATTTATATTTCATTCGTTTTTTTTTTTTTGACTTCAAAATGCTCATCGTCTTCTTCTCCACAACTGATGTACCCCTACTCATACACTGGATTTTATTTTTAATTCTCTCTCACAAATTGGCTATTACCACCGTCGGCATTCAGGTTACGAAGATAGTTATTAAGAAATACATCAGGATTGAATGCATTAATTTCTCCAAACGATGATTAATTTTGGGATTCATTTTTCAAGTAATTTAAAAAATAAAAGTAATATTATTTTTATTTTTGAAAAAACAACGTTCAATCTTTTTTTTAATGTTTATATTTTATTCATTTTTTCCCATCAAAATCTTTATCTTCTTCCCCTTTAACGTATCTCTTTCCATAGCTATAGCCGCCCTAAAATCATTGAGGTGGCCCTGCTTAAACTCTAGATTTTATTTTTAATTCTCCACCATAAATTGGACATTACCACCATCGGCTTTCAGGTTATGGAGATAATTCTTAAGAAATACAAAAGAGTTGAACGTTTCAATTTCTCTGAACGATGATCAATTAGATCTATCTTTAAAAACAATGGAGAAATCTTTGATAGTGGTTCATATAGACCCATTCCTTTCATCAATTCTCCTATTTTGGCTCATGATTTTCATTCTCATGTTCCCATTAGATACGACTTTATTCTTTCCCAATTTTCTCTGCTCCCCCTTTGTCATGTTTTGAATTTTATTAAGTATAGCTAAATAATTATTGATTATTTGGTTAAATCTTTTTCTTTTTCTTTGACCTTTTTCTTGGTAAATAAGTATTAGCAAGTTCTCTTAGTTTGTAGAAGAAAGCTTTTGACTACCCATTGTATTTTGAAACCTACCTTTTTCATGCTAATGATCTAAAATAGTGGTTCAGATAAAAATATGTAATAAGAAACTTTGTATTGATATCGTATCATATCCCATAACTAAGATATTATAATTATGTATGATTAAATTAGATTATATTTAGGGTAAAGTCTTCTTTATAATTCATGTAATCAGTCCAAAATGAATTAGCCATTATAGGTCGTTTGTGTCAACTATTATTTATTGATTTCTAGTGCATTAAAGAAGTGACTCATTTAATATTTTAACATAAAATAGTTGCTACCAAAATTCATGTAATCAGACCCAAGTGTATTTTATTCTCATATATTTGATTAATTTTTAACACGGTATCAATGATTGCTAATTTGTTTAATGCAAGTTGGAGTGGCAAATGACATCTATTTCAAGATTAATATATGAAAAACTACTTTATTTTTTCTAAGTTGGTAGACAATTTGAGAATAATGTTAAAAAGGCAATTTCAATAAAACAGAGGAACGTAAGTGTTAAAACCTTAAGTTACGGGATCCAATCCCATTGCCACTAGTTTCAAAGATGTTCAACACTCAAGAACCTGTCAATGGAATTAAGTTTGATGATAACTCCATAACATTAATTGAAATAAGGAGTATAAGAAGTAGACACTTGCAAACTCCACTTAATTAACTTTTCTGAGAATTAAAGATAAGATTAATCTTCTTCAAAATTTAGAGAGCAAACGTTTCATCCTTTCTCATAAATATACTTTATAGGATTCAAACTTGTTATCTCTTTATGGGATTGAATTGATAAGATAATTAAACTCCATAAATTTTACCATGAAACTCGATGTTTCTGTACTATGATGGAGAATGCAGCGGAAAATAAAAATGTGGATGCATCACAACAATTAAACCACAAAAATGTGGAAGCATTCAATGCAATTTCAAATGCCTTTTCAGCTCCTCGTCATCTTGTGGAACTCAGTTACAGAACTAACAAAATCTATTCCATGATTAGGTCTCAAGGTGGTTAAACGGTCACCCAAACAAATCATCATCATCATTGACTCCATCAACACTATGATTATTTTCAGGGTTTCCACTCGAGGTATTATCTTCCCCAACCTTAGCTGGAGGAGCTCCTTCACCAGTACTGACGGATGAGTAGGCCCAGGAAGATCCAACTTTGGCAGAAAATGATTCTCCATAAAGGTCATCATAAATCCCAACTTTCTGTGTAGTTTTGACCTTTCTTAAGACTTCTTGTAGTTTATCAGTCACCCCTTTCTGTAATGAAGCAGCTTCCTTTACAACGGACTGCTCCTTTCCCTTAGGTATTACTGTGATCTGTACAAGGGATTCGTATTTACCAACAAGACTTCCTTCTTTAACTCCGACTGGACCGGGTTCTGTTTCTACATCTGCGCCATCTGAAACCCCAACAACCTCAACCAAGTCTCCCCCTACCTGGTCCCTGAAGGCGACTCTCATCCTCTTGATGCTCTTGGAAGCTCGGTCTGATTGAATATTGTCTTTTTTTCCACTCACTGATTTACCGGACTCAATGGTTCTAGACCCTTGATCGGCCTTGCCAATGCCATAACGATTTATAAGTGTGTTGTATGCAATCACAGCTTCTTCATCGGAGGGGTCAGGAGGTGGAGGTAAGTTAATCTCCGTGGGCGGTGAAGGACGAGGAAACAAAGCTGCATCATTCTTCCTTAATATGTACGTTCTTGTTGATGCAGCAAATCGTAGAGATTGTCCCGCTTCGAGCTCAACCGGTGAGTCCTTGGTCAATCGCTCATTAGCAACAAATGTACCATGAGCAGATCCTAAATCAATTACATATATGCTGGAGGAGTAAAGTGTTCGTTAACGCCACATGGACCATCAGATCAAATTACACAAAAATTGAATTACATGTCCCAAAAATAATGTCTACATCCATCTGTTATTCTGCCTTTTTATATTCAGTCAAATGATAGTGGGTTATTTTCCCTTTATAGGGTCTCATGAAGGCTCAACAGATCATCAACTACTTAATCCTATTATTCTAAATGCAAAAAAAAAAAAACAAAGAAAGAAAGAAAGAAAGAAAGAAAGAAAGAAAGAAAGAAAGAAAGAAAGAAATGCAATTATATCTAAGTGTTGCTGTAACTCCTTAGTTGATCATAGACCATAGCCAGACCAGAACACCAAATCAACAATGCCAAACCTACAATTACTCATGCGCATACCATGGTAACAGAAGCTGCCGTGATTAATTTATATATAATAGCTGACCAAAGAAAGCTCGCATGTTCCAATTATTTTATTTAGACGTCAAAAATAATCAGAAAAAAATACTCAACAAGGAAATTGACAATGGTGACTATCTACGAATATAGTTAATCCAATCCAGTATTACTGGACCAGTAATACCAAGCATGAGCAAAAATTCACTAACCTTCCATTTTTGTGAGGAATGACTGCAGCATGTTGACGAGAGACAGATAGATGATCAAGCACAAAATCACAAGTTTGCACTTGCCTCCCAAAGATGTGCCTCCTCTTGTCCAGATTAATTCGATCCAATACCTGGCCATCCTTCAAAACTTCTAGATAATAAACACCTGGACGAGGCTCAATTGCCCAATCTGGGGGCTGCCATGTTGATTGTCCTCCACCCACTTGTGTTGCCTGCTGAGTCTGCCCCAACAATGGAGCTGCCTCTAATCCTGTGGCTCCATGAGAAACATGATGTTGCTGTACCTGTTGTTGTGGCCTTTGTTGATTCTGGACTTGATGCAAAGAAGTTTGAGATTGTGAAGGCCAAGCAGAGGAGTGGCTGGCTACTTTAGTGCCAGGACGAGCACTGGGTTTTGAAGATGAATTGGCTGAAACAGAAAATGGTTCCAAGCTTTGAGCTTTCTTAAATCTATCAAGACCTGCTGTTCTTCCATACATTCTCTACAAGTCCACAGCTAATCCATGAGCTCCTATAGTACCATCTATCAAATAGTCTGCATCAGATACAATGACCTAAAGAAACAGCAAGCTCTGTAATTAATTGTTTGATCCATGGATAATTCATGTTATAAAACTCTCTTTACAGATACCCTCCTAATTTAAAGGAAAAGGAATAAAAAATCTGCATTCAAAACAGCTTCAAATCAAACAGAGAATAAAGATATTGCAAAGAAAATAAAAATAGAATTTTTTTTTTAATAAAACGGGGTAATCAGTAACCAAAACAAACAAAATAAAATATATTCACTTAAATAGCAAAATCGGCACACTAATTTGATGGATTCCAAAAGACCAACTGAAGCCTAATCTCTACACAAGCATTCCAAATATTGGAAATTCCAGAAAGAGAGAGCAAGTAAACCGTCAAAAGGCTTAGAGTTAAGATATGGTGAGGGAACAAAAAGTCATCTAACCAAAAAGAGAGCATAATTTAATTGAGTGATGGATAAAAGGGAGGATCAAGATTCATTCGAATTAAGATTTCATAAAAATGAGTCTACGCAGTCTTTACAAAAGGCTGGAAGCCAAGGTAGCAGCAATGCCAAGACCATCAGATGTTTCCATTTTCCAAGATGGGTACGGGAAAGCAAAGAGCTTCCTTTCACTCTCCCAGAGAGCCACAAAACATGATTTTATTTTATTTTGCTTAAGCAGAGAAATATAGCTTTTCCCCCTTTAAAAAATTAAAATTTTTCCATCTTATTTTTTCATATTAGATCATCAATTATATCCATGGAACAATCTTTTTCCCTAATTCATCGAATTTCTGACAAAAAGTAAGTTGAGCAAGTAAATTAAAGCTCAAAGGATTTATTGTCAATTAAATGCAGGTCATGCAATAATTATATAGGCTTCAAGATGTATTCATCAGATTGATACACCAAGTAAATAAAATCATTATGTTTGCTATCAAGAAAGTTGTGTGCATTTCACTTTTGAGAATCAAACATACATTTACTTGATTGGAACAAGAGAAATTCGCTTTAAGTATCTACTAGAACTGGAAGACTGATCCTTCATAGGAGTATAGTCAAAGGCCATATGAAAGCAGGGCTTAGAAATTTCAAGAAGCCTTTAACCCCCACCCCCTGTTGCAATACCAAACACCCCTCCCTATAAACTAATGGTAAATATTAGATTCTTCCTTTCAATGATTTGGCTTTCATCCACATTAGATTGTAAGCCATTGTCCCCCCTTCTACAAAAGTTATCTATGTTTGCATAAGCATTTGAATTTGATCCCTGTGCTGAATGTGTGGTGAACCTTTTTTATGAAACTGCGTATCCAGGACAAGCTAAAACCAATGTTCAGAAAACAAACATCTCAGACCTTGCTACAGGTTCCTCTTGAAGAGGCGTTTGGTTTGGCAAGTCAATCAAAGTAGCACTTAAAAATTTTCTTGGACATCACAAGAGGTGGTAGTGTTAAAATGGAGAAAGAAGTGGGAAGAATGTGCGTTATTTTGTGTGTGTAACTTTACATATATGTCAAGTGTCAACCATTTGTTTCTCTATCCATATTCAGAGTGTTCACAGGAGATTATCATTTCCTTTCGAAAAAGTTGTAGATTAATTTGTTATATCCTTAGATAAGTTCATCCTTTCAGAAACGCTCTGGGCTTCCACACTTAGAATTTCTTATCAAATATTTAATCTGCTGGATGAGAAGAAAAACGCTCAACGTATGCTATATAGTTTATTTGCACTTTGAAGTTAAAAATCAGGGCATACCTTAGAGTAAATTAATAACACGGTTCCATACCGGTATGTCTATTCAGCTTTAGTACTTCAAATTAGAAAATAACGTAACTTAATCCTTACAAATAACAACGTTGTTACAAGTTAGTAATTTTGGAATCCATAAGTCTCTTGGCAGAAGCATTAATGTACCATGAGTTTGGTTATCTTTAATGACTAACATGTGCACTCAACATTGTTGCCATTGTTTTATTCAGCGCCAGCCTTTTACTTCAGCAAGAATTAAGGTCAACACACCTTAAAAACATTAAATGGACAACTATGTTAGAGTCCAGTGTGGTCCAACATATTATGTATTCTATCTTGAAAGTCAAATACATATCGGATACAACACCTGTACAAGCTCACTCTTAGGGCTTGTTTGGTTGGGGGGAAGGGGATGGAAGGGGAAGAAAAATGAATCCATCCCCTTGTTTGGTTTAAAATTTTGGAGGGGAGGGGACCCATAATATATCCCCTCATTCCCTCCCCTTCCCTTATTTTATTTCCCTCCAAATTGGGGTTTTTTTTTAAGGAAGCCAAAACTTATGACCATTATACCCCCATCAATTTTATTATATTCCCATCCATACCCCTGATAGGTTAAAACGCATCACTTCTCAACATTTTCCTCTGCTTTCTAGAAGCAATTCAGTTAACCAACACTTTCTTCTTCCTTTGCTCTTCAGACATCTTACTAGTTACAAGTTGAATTAAGGTGGCAAGTTAAACATAAATTAAGTATTGTGAAACTAAGCTACATATAAATCCTATTTTTTAATTATTTAAATAAATTATATGAGAGAAGTACCTTAATAATTGTTTTAATTAATTAAATAGAATGGGTAACTAATTTTCATGAGTGAAGACAAATTTAAATAAATTGTATAAGTAAATAAATAT
>JANTPZ010004471.1:0-26178 GCA_025593235.1 Vachellia pachyceras | reverse complement strand
TGACAACATGAGGTCCTATGTATTGATAACACCATGCGCTGTATTGACAACACCTCATGTTGTCAATGGGACCTCTTGATAAATATTTTGATCAATGGGACCATTCCTTAAATAAGTTCCTTATTTGAGACCTTAGAATAAATTTCCCTATAAAATACAGCACGCGTGTGCACACACACTAATTACATGGAAGTAGTAGTAAATTCGGTGTTTGTTAGCTGTTTTAGAGAGCCACACCCTCCCATTTGTATAAATAAGGGGATGAATAGATGTGGAAGATATGACATGGATCAAGTATTATTCTAAATACAATACAATATTCTACCATCTATCATTAGTATTGGAGTTGGTTTACTTGCGAATTGGTGTTGTTGGAAAACCAATCCTAAGTGTGTTGTGAAAGACTCAATTGAACAAACACTTTGGTACAGGGAATGAAAATGGGACTAGTGATAAGTTTTTAAAACATGTTTGGTATACTATGAGAATGCTGATTTAATTTTTATTCAAAATATGTAATTGTAACATCAAAATACCATATTACCTTACCTTTGTTATCAAAGAAAACAATAACAACAACAACAAAGCCTTGTCCTACTAGGTAGGGTCGTCTATATGGATCACACGTTGCCATTGTAATCTATCAGACCATATTTCTGGATACATTATTAACTAGAAGATCTCTCTATAACTTCTTTGAGACTTGGGTCTTCCTCTACCTCTTTCAAAGGACTCCACACTGCTTAATCCACCCTTCTTACTGATGCCTTCAATGACCTTCTCTGAACATATCCGAATCATCTCAAATGATTTTCCACCATTTTCTCCTTAATAGTTGCCGCTCCAACTTGTCCACGAGGGGAAGAAATACATGATGGAGGAAGGACATAGCCATAGTGGAAGATAACATCGTCGATAGATGTACCCAGTAGGGTAGGAAGATGGGTGAGGGGAACTTCGTCTTAATTTTTTTTTCAATCCCTTAGGGGGTAGTGTTATTGAGTAATCCCGTGAAAAGTGTGGTACTGAGTAATCCCAAGATTGCTTGAGGAGTGATGCCAAACATGACAATTTGCTTCCTCAATCTCAACCGCACAATACCTCCTACCAAACAGGGCCTAAGTGATAAATCCCATATAAGTAAGGAAAGAGTCTGAAGACATGAGAGAACTAGTTTACAAAGAAGAGCACTATAGGTTGGTAAATTGGTCTTTCTCTCACATGCTAGACTTGACATGGTCTTTGTTGTGGGTGTTATCATTCAACTCATGCACTAATGAAAGTATTCTCACTTAGTGGACATATTTAAAATCCCGAGATGTGTTAAATGTTCACCAACACATGCACTCACCATTAGTGGGCTCATGGAATAACGTTGTAGCTGAAGGAACAAGGGATAAAATGATGTGTATTAAACAATTGCATTAATTGATTGGTGATGCATTAATTGAGAGCACAAATCAATTATTTTCTTCTCTCTTTTACAAGTTAGTACTATATTGCAATAGTTAAAGGAAATAAAAGAAAGATAGATTTCATGCAAGTAGAATTTAGCATTAAAGAATGGTTTTATTTGGTACTATCTATTTATGTCATGTTTTAACATTAATGGCAACTTAGTGCCTGTTTGCAAAACCCTAAAAGTACTTAAAAAACATTTTCACACAAGTCGAGACAACTTCTTTTACATACTTACCGAAACTTGTTAAAGTCACTTAAAAAAATTAATCCAAGCATTCACTTATGCCCCATGTGGTAGCATGGAAGTGAGAGGGTGGGAAGTGGAAGTTGAACCTAATATTTAGATGTTTGTTGTGCTTGATTCCATTTCGGTAGAACCCTCATTTCCATCAAAATTGATGGAACCCAGTTCCTTGACCTCTCTATTAGAATCGAGTTCCAGTTCCATGAAACCGAGGTTCTGACATTTTTGCTCTCTCCACCTTTCTTCCAAAACCCACCCAGAACCACCATGAGGATGATTGCGCACAGCAATGGTGACGGTGAGAATGATGGCGTAGACTATGATGACGGTGAGAATGACAGTGCACGTTGAGCAAGAAGACAATAATGATGTCACACGATGAGGATGACAACAGAGGTGGCATGAGATGATGAGCAAGGACAAGATCTGAGATGGATATTTGTCTCCACTGAAGAGATGATGCCTTCGACTGAGTGGAGGGGGTATGAGCCAAGTTTTTGGATTGGTAAAGCGCCATTGAAGAGCTTGAAGAATATCCCACCCTTCTTCCTCTATGTCTTTTCTCCACTAGCCCTTCGATTTTAGCTTAGGTTGCTTAGGGAGAAAAAAGCTTTCACTTCCCTTCAAATTCATGTTTTTCGACCCAAAGGTTGAGGAAGCGGAAGTGCCAGCAACAAGCGCACAACCTACAAGCAGGCAATCATATGGCTTAGCAAAAAGTCTTCTTTTTTCTCAAGCCGCCGCCAATCCTTTTTTATTTATTTTTCTCCCGAACAAAAGGAAAGGGGGTTAAAGAAGACTATGGCTTTAGCTTTCTCTCTTATGCTCTAAGGAAGACTACTCGCTTGCTTCGACAGACGAACTTCTGCTAGATTCTTCACCTGATGAGTAGAAGCCGCTTGAATGTAAAGTTTAGAAGAGATAGATTTTGCCTTCGTAGACTGATGAGCCTTAGCCATTGATGTCTTATTTCTCTTTGCTGCTGATGGCTGCAAACCTCCAATGCACATCCTTTTTCTCCAATTCAGCTACTTTTTTTGCCCTTTCTTTTGGTTCTCACCTATTGATTTTAGGTTCTCCATTTAGCCCTTCTACTTTTTTAGCTCAGATTGCTCAAATCTCCTTTGTCCTTTTCTCTTTGACTGATCGGTTTTGTTCATCGGAGGGTTATGAAAGTGGGTCAAATTCTTGACGATAATGACGGTGATAACGACGGTGGCTGACACATTGTGGTTTTTTGGGGTGAGGATAATTTGGTATTTTCATAATGTAAATACACATTTTAATTAAAATTATATCCCACTTCCTCCAATCTACCAAACATGATGTTTTAAAACTCACTCCTACTTCCAGTTACACTTCCTTTAAAACCACTTTCCTATACCAAAGGGGGCATTAATGTGTGTTTGGACCTCCTTTTCCCCCTTGAAACCGTGCAATTGAAGAGGCAAACATGGGATGTTACAATTCAATCTGACTTTTAGGGTAAAAATTGCTTATAAGCATAAGCCAAGATATGGGTGCTTTTCACTTCTTCGATTGTGTGGAGAAAAAAATGACCTTGAAGAAAGATGAGTCTTGAAGTGGGTCCTATATTGCTTTGATGAAAAATTAAGTTACTCCATCAGATCCAATGATTTGATATTTATAAAAATACTAAAAAATCTTGAAAAAATATTAAATAATAAAATTTAGGGGAAATTGGGGGAACATTCCCATTAAAAATTTAATTAGTGAGAATGACTTGATAAATTTTCGATGGGGTCTTTCCTCAATTTTAATTTTTCTCTTAAAAATAGAACATTATATACATATAATATATCTATGTATTATTTTAATTCATTTCATGTCTATTTTTAGTTATTTTAGATCTAAATTTTCTTTTTTACTGGTCATCCAAACAAGGTTCATTTTATCGAATTGATTTTTTAACATAAGTCAATCCAAACATAAATCTAACTTATACACAATCCTAAGTTTGTACAAGTTAGATTGGAAAAAAAAAAGCCACTTCTACCATTGCTAGTCCAAACGCGCCTTAGTCAATTCTTTCTTTATTTTTTCCATTCCTATCTTGTTTCTACTCTCCCAAACATAATAATAAAAAGGCTAAAGTATACTTTTAGTCATTTATGTTTACATCAGGTTTCATTTTGGTCCTTTAAATTTAAAAAGTACACTTTCAATTCCTCAAACTTAACGCCGTTAGTTTCTCGTAACGGAAATTGCTGACTCATCAATTTAATTGATAAATGTGCGATAAAATGTTGACAAAACATGCTCACATCTTAATTTTAATTTAATATTATAATAAATTTGATATTTTAAATTGTGTAAAATAAAAAAGATTTAAAATAACAGCGTTAAGTTTGATGAGTCAGCCATTTCTGTTAAGAGAAACTAACGGCATGAAATTTGAGAGACTGAAAGTGTACTTTTTAAACTTAAAAGACTAAAATGAAACCTGACGCAAATATAAAGAGCTAAAAGTATACAGTCTAATAAAAATGATTCATTTTCCTATCTAAAATTTATCTATTGAAATTTTGATGATATCGTTTCATTCCATTCTCATTTCCATTGCTCTTTCTATTCCATTATAATTCATTTTCAACATATCAAACATACCGTTAGTCAATTTGCATATGACATTGGTCTTTGCATGCTTGCATGACTCCTAGTCTTTTGGAGTTCTTGGTCAACTTTTCACGTTCAAAGCATGATCTTCGTTGTCATCTTGTTGTTTTCATCTTTCCTGTTTGGCTGCCTGAGTGCTGGCTCATAAATAAAGAGTGCTTTTGCTATGCTGTGCTCGGTCTGCTAACAGACATGTTCTTTATATGAATTCCAGTAGGCCAAGATATAGATTGGGCAACAAAGAACTTTCTCAGTTGTGGAGGTGGGCAGATCAAAATCCGGTATGTGAATCAATCCACGTCTTTCTTTCTTCTTCTGTTGTTAGAAAGTGAGGATTTAATTCTACAGAGGCCACCTTTGTGGAATCTCCACCATATTTTGATTTTGGCTAGATAGCTGGTTTTGAAGCATGTACTTATATCTCTCGACACCCTTCACATTCTATATGAATCCATGGTTACCAAAATTGTGGGCTTTGTAATATGAATTGTAGAAGACACTGCAGTACACAAGACAAGACCATCAATATGAATCAGTAGATGAATTGGAAAAGTACAGTTTCTGGCAAAAAAAGGGAAAGTACAGAGATGGAAGTATCATATGAGTTGGTGTAATTTATGGCTTTATTTGCAATGCCCTGTACTTCATGTCGTGTGGTTGCCCCTTTCTCAATAGTTCATACTTCTGTTGTTTTGTTTCACTATATTAAATATTGCCTAGCTGGCCCATATGCCAGGTGCGTCAATTCCCTTTGATGTTCCTTTTGCACTCTATGCATTGATGGCATCTCAAAACTGCAATTGTATATTGTACATTTGGACTGAAATTTATTCTATCCGATTATGTTTCTTTAATGAATTAATCCCTTTCTTTGGTCATAGCATGGATGGGCTGGTGCCAATTCAACTGATTACTTACTTTTTTTTTTCTTGAATAATCAGAATGCCTTAACTGATCCTCAGCGTGTTCAAACTCCTTCCATTATGGAGTACTGGAAACCTTTGGCTGAAGATGTAAGCTGCTTATCTCCTTATGTAGCTTCAATGCATGCATTGAGTTTTCTCATGCAACCTTTTCCGCTTTTCCTTCAATGCTGAGGAATTTGTTATAACGATTTCTCTCTCCTCAAATTTGGATTATATTTTCTTCCTTTCTTTTGCATTTTAACTATCAATCTTGAATCATTTGCATTTTAAAATTACAGATGGATCCATCAGCGGGAATAGAAGCTGAATATCACCACAAGAATAACCGAGTTGGTCCCTGATAAGGATTTTATTAGTTATTTTAAACAGTGTCTGATTTGACATGCTTGTCCTGATTTTTTTTAAAAGTAAATTACTCAGATTTTAAATTTATTTTTATTGAAGATATACAAACCTCCCTTCTATTTCCAAAATATTATTCAATTCCTATTTTTATTCTTTATATTAAAACACCCTCCATAGGAAAATATGTAGAAGTGGTTATGTAGTACATTTTATAAGCCCATCCTATAAAGATTCAACAGTTTTACGTTGGTAGCTGACGATCTAACACAATCCTCCTCCTTTATTTGAGCTGAAGATTGGCTATATAACATAGGCGGAGTTATTGACATGGAACATTGAAATGAACATTCAATAAAATTATTGAGTAAGACTTTTTGGTCAACAATCTATTCAAAGATTTAGTTGTTAATAGAGTACAATGGCATTGTTTAGTCCATATGGTCAACCCTTCCTAGTGGGATAAGGTATGTTGTTGTAGGTTATAAAGTATATTTTAGTGAAACCAAAAAAATGGTCTGCTTAAATTATCATGCACTAATTAACTGGTTAATCATGTGGATTTGCTGTCGTGATCTTATCTTATTAGTTGTCATATGGAGTTATGTAGGTGGCATTAAATTGGAACAGCTATATATAATGAAATTGGTTAACTGTGAATTTTAAAATGGTTCACTTAAGTTATCATACACTAATAATCGTGCCGAGGATTTTTTTTTTTTTTTGGGCTCTTTTAATGCAGGTTTATTGTTGGAAAGGTCTTCGGTTCTCAGCCCGACAAGACTTAGAGGGATTTTCTAGGGTAAGATAAATTATTTAACTCCGAATGTTGTAATATTTTCTAAATTTCATTGGGGTCCAATGAACTAGGTTGATGTTGTTTGCAGTTTACAGACCATGGCATTGAAGGGGTTGTGCCACTTGAACTTTTGCCACCTGACATTCAATCTAGATATCAAGCTAAACCCAATGATAGAGCAAAACGGGCAAAAAAGGAAGAAACAAAAGGCACTGTTCATGTTGAGGAAAATCAGGTTTCTTAAGAGTTACTTATCTTCAATCTTTTTTCTTTTTATATTTCATTCATTCAATTCGGTACACCAAATGGGTCATGAGAGATTATCACATGCCAATCTCTCCTTCTCAAGTCCTCAAGTCTCTCCAGCATTTTACTTAGAGAGGATGAATGACCTTTTTTTTTCATACTTTGGCCAGGAATATTAGTAAGGAAGCGTAGAGAGAGCTATAGAGCTATTAGGATTTGGACGAGATGCTATTAAGCTTGTTCTAAAAGGGTGATTACTGGTCCTCAATCAGTGCCCTTGAAAGATAGGGCTCGTGTATGATCCAAGAATCAAGCCTCAAGAAGGCCGCAAGGGCTGTTGCGAAGGAGTATCAGGCTTGTGCTCTAATAGTAATAGCAAGAGACGAACTCCACTAATGAGGGTCATCAAGGCCAAAGGAGTCTATTTGAATCCCTAAATGTGAGGGCTTGGACTCCATTCTGGAGTAATAGGGATTAGACCATTTGCAACTACATCATCGAATAATGGACTTACGGAAAGAGAGAGAACTTCCTAAGATGAAAGCAAGGGCCATTAAACCCACCCGTCAAGACAAAAGAATTCAAAGGAAGGACGAAGGCCCAGCAGAGATGATTCCATTCCCTGATATGAGTGCTTCTATACATGCCCCGATCTAATTCACATCCAACACTGCAACTTATTAGATGAAAAGGGTGACAACATAAGGAGGCTTATCAGCGATAAGCATGCCATCAGATCATCGAGATACAACCGATGAGAGAGAGGGAGTAAAAGATAATAAAACAACAAAATCTGATCCCACTAGGGGGGGAGAGTAAAAGATAATGAAGAGATTTTATTTGATCCCACTATATTAGGGATGTAAAAGTAGTTCATGCTACAGTTTGTTTACTAATGTGTTGTTCTGTATTTTCTATGATCTGCATATATCTTCTTCTGCTTTTGTCTCCCCCCCCCCCCCAAAAATGAAAAATAAAAAAACAACAGTAAGGCAACGGTTTTTTCAGCTTGGTCCTCACTTTACAGAAGGCCTTAGTTTGTTCCTCTAATTGTTAAGGGACTGAAAAAAAGTACCAAAATGAAATACTGTGTGAAGTTAAAAAAACTAAAGGTTCGCTTCTGCCTTATTTTTAATGGTTTCGTTTAGCAGAGTGACAGTTCGATTTCTAAATGGATTTCCCCTACTTCAGTTCCTTAGTCTCAGTTATACCTTTTTTTGGAATAGATTGCTGCACCTGCAGCTGAGGCTGATGTAGAAGGCATAAGAGCCGATGTTTCGACAGCTCCCATGGAATTTGATGCCGTTGCAGTTCCGGCTGCTCAAGGTGGAACGCTGACACCAGACGAACTCCAGAAGCAGAGTTCTGACACTGATGTTGGTCAGGAGGCAGGACAGTTGGAAGCAGATGCTGAGGGTGAGGTAGAGGCTGGCATGATAGATGGAGAGACAGATGGAGATGTTGATTTAGAAGCAGTTGGCTGAAAGTTTAGAAATCTTCATGCCAATGAAATATGTTATAAAACTGATTGTCAATGCCAGTATGCTATTTTGTAGTGACAAGAATGGCAGCAAATTTCACCACTGAAGCTCAACGAGGGGATGAAGATTTTGAGTTTCATGTGATTAGATGACTAAAAGCACTCGTACTGCTGAATTAGATTGAAAATATGTGCTTTAAAGTAAAGGAATATGTACATCGACAATTCTGCATCTATCAGTGATTATCACAAACTATTTGAATTCAATTTAGCTCTTCTGAGAACGCTAGTGTGTGTTTATCCCCATTTCATAGTCAAATTGTGAATGTATCAAATATTGTGAACCAAATTGGTTTCCGTGCTTATTGTGCTTTCAGTAAATTTTTTTCTTTCACATTCATATCGAACTTTCAGTTTTTTATGGCATTGATGTTCCTAGACTTGTCGATCCTTTGTTCTGTAATCGCTTGGACATTAATTATTTAAAACTGTCAGGTCAAGACCCTGGAGGAAGTAACATGTTTAGTAAGTTGAAATTGGAAATGGAATTCATTTCCTATGTTTAGTATGTTGGAATTGGGAATGGAAATGGATAGAAACAAATTTCATGATGTAACCCATGAAATTGTATTCAATTCAATGAAATTGATTTTTTGGCCCCTCCTTTTTTTCTATATTTATATCCATCTCCATCTCCATCTCCATCTCTATTTCCATTTTTATTTCCATCTCCATTTCTATTTTTCACCAAAATCAATTCCAACATACGAAACGAGCCATAAGAGATTGCACTCAAACCCACACACGTTTAATTTAGAAGGGTGAGTTCAAATTCTACATAATAGACTTTTATTAGCACTTTCTCTCATGTCCTTGATACAAAAGATGGTTAACTTTTCTATGCAATTAAAAAAGTTAAATTATTTAATTATAACACATTCTGAAAATTCAATAATCTACTTTGTTCAGTTATATTTGTTAGGATATTTGGGCTAATAGATGCAAAAAAAAAAAACTATTTGGCAGGGAAGATACAGATGATTAGCTCAATGCTCACTCCAACCTGTTTTGAGCATGTCTAGACCAGGACCTGAAATCTAAGTTTGCCTTCTATAATAGTACTAGGGGGCAAGTGCAGAATAATACCCAAAATGCGAGCGGCTTCCATAAATTGGAAACCGATGCGTTTGTTCTTGGTGGGAGGTATGGATGTGCAAGTGTAATTCGATGAGAGGACAGTAACTGGATATGTGACTATAGTTGTAAGCCTACTTCTGTGCCAATAGCAATTGTAGAGATAATAGGCATAATGCATGGGCTCTACCTGTGTTGGAATAGATGAATTCGTAAAGTAGAAGTTATGTCAGATTTTATTGAGGCAATTAACTTAATGCTGTGTGGATGCATGATATAGCATTCATGCAAAGATATTGTATATGAAGCCAGATCTCTATTGAATAGGAATTAGCAAGTTATAATTACCCATGTACCTGGGAATGATAACACTGATGCAGACCACCTTACTAAATTAGCCCATGATATCATAGGAAATTTTTATGTATTCTGTCAACCGCAATCTCATACGCAGAGCTTAAGGGTTTAGGGGCCCACTTGTAATGCTCGGTTGAGTTAATGTTATCTAGTATTATTCCAATATATATATATATATGTACAATTAGATTATAAATTATTCTATAATCAAGTAAATTAGTTTAGAGAAAAATGATAAATATATTAATTACTTAGCTTTTTTTAATATCGCTAAAAAATTTGTAGACTCTTATATTAAGGATCGAAGTGATATAAATATGTTTTGACTAATTTTTAAATACAAAGAAATGTTAATTAAGTCATTTAATATGTTTTGAATTGGCTAAAAAATTTTAAATTTTCCCATATTAAAATTCCATCTCTACCATTACAAATTATTCTCACTTCTCTCTCCTCCCAATGAAAATTAAATAATGGTAAACTTTCTTCAACTGGCGGAATTATAATAAGAATTAAAATGGTATAAATTAATTAAATCATGAAAAAGGGTATTGAAAAAGGCACAAATTTCATATAGGTATCCTTTAAAAAAAACTTATATATATGTCAAAAGGAAAAATTACATGCTTATATTAAGCAAATTAATTATTAACAGGCTCTTGGAATTTGGAATTTGTGAAGCACAAAACTTTGATAAGTTAATTATGTTCATTAAGCCAAATTTTTCAATCACAACTCAATTGTGGGGGAATTTAGGTATAGGTCAATATAAAAAATCATCTTTAAATTTCTGAAAATTATGAAATTGAGTTAGAGTCCTATAGGACCTGTGTTAAATTAAATACAAATGTGAAAAGTCATCATTGAACCTAGTTATTTGAATTAAAATATGAGAGAAAATTATAAAGAGAGTAGGGGAGAATATATTTTTACATTTGCAATTAATCTAAACCAGGTTTCATGAGACAACAACTCAATTTAATGATTTACAAATATTTGATGGTAAATTTTTCTATTCCCTATGACATGTACTTAATTTCCCCTTTATTGTATTTTGATGTTATAAGTTGTTTAAATATGCATGTGTATTTGTAAATTCATCTATGAATTCTTACAAATTTTTGCAAGGCATAGAAAGAATAAATTTTTTATTTTATTTACAAATCATATTATTAAATTTATTTATATAAATATACAATTTTACTCTTTATTCATTATTGTATTAATTTTATTCTCATTGGATATAATAAATTAGAATGAAGTTGAAAGATGCTGAATTTAAAAGTTAACAAACTTTACAGCTTTTATTCATTTATACAAAACATGTATGAGACTTATAAATGAAATCGATTGTGAGTAAATTATGATTTGTAAATTTTTATATAGACACTCATTACTTTTATATTGTTAGTTATTAGACTTAGATTTTTTAAATCTTCATATTGACAATCATTATTTTACTATGGTTAGTTATTAAAAATTAAAATATGTTTTGCAACTGCAAATTTACTAGGTAACATAAAATCCATTTTATTTTAATTTCACATATTTTTGGATCCAACGCCCATCCCATTTGAATCAAATTAAACCGATAATTCATAGAAACAACTTTTTTTTTTGAAACAAAACCTAATATTGATCCAAAATATTCTCTTCAATCGATGAGCCAAAATCTACATGACTTCTAGTTATAAATATTATTTTGTTTTTTTGGCGGATTGTTATAAGTTTGCGTTGTTATAAATTTTATTTTAGTCCAACTTTTTGGAAGAATTTTTCATATTTCAAAAGTTATTATTAATGTGATTAAGTTATAATTCCTTTAAAGGGAACTTCTGTTAATAATAAATTGAAAGTTAAATTAGGTAAAACTTAATTTACAAGATCATATAAATTTTAGTTTATTTTTAATTAGGTCCCCGTAATTTTAATTAAGTTTATCGGATTAAAAATTAAGTAAAACTATAAGAATCTTATAAAAATTAGAGAAACCCGATTAAAATTATGTGTAATTGTGACAACCTAATTAAAAATAATATAAAACTATAGGAAAATCCTAAATAAAATCAGTTTAAATACACAAATCTTAATTTAGCCATATACTTTTATTAAATTCTTAGTGGCACCTATATACCTTATTTCGGATTTTTTAATTTTGCAATTTTACCTATATATCCTTTGTCTCTCTTTTTTATTGCATGATCCATTTGCTCCCTACTTTCCTTTGTTGACAAAACATTTTCTCCTTACTCTATACCTTTCTTTTATTTCTTAATTTATTTTGGAGGTGTGCGAATGCATAAGACAATTCTTCTTTGACATAATAATTACTAAGTTGTTCAAATTCTTTGTTCTTGGCTTCTATATTTAAAATAACAAAATAAATAAAATTTAATAAAATGGTAAAAATTCAGAATTAAATAGCAAAAAATTCAAAAAAAATAGTAATAAAAAAATTCTGATTCAAAACAAAATCTTTGTATAAATCTTTCATAACAAATTTTTTGCAAAAATTCATAACAAAATAGCAATTCAAAAGTTAGAGTTAAAAAAGAAATTGTCAAAACTTATCCTCAATATAGTTAAAAATCGACTATAAAAATTATAAGTTGAAATCTCAATTATTTAAAGAGGCTAGGATTTTGACATTAAAGTTAAAAGTTTATGGAAATTTGTAATTAATAAATAGGCATACACCTACTTTCAATTTTCATTTTTAACAATAAATGGGTATTATAATCTTTTAACAATATTAAGGATTTAATAAAAGTGTAGTCTTAAATTAAGATATGTACATTTTTGGCTGGATTTAAAAAATATTTTTCAAAAAACTATAGTCTCTACAAATTAATAATTTTTAAGTTATAAATAAATAATAAAGGAGAATCAAGGATAAATTTCACATTGAGAAATTAATTAAAATATGAGACATGTTATTGCACCCTTATAAAAATTAAATTGCATATTGTAAAAATTCAATTACATAGTATAAAAGCTCCAACTCATTTGCATAATTTGAAATGTTGGAGACTTTTATCTTCAATTATCCCTGGTAGTAAATGGTGGTAGTAATTAAACTAGAAACCAACAGTTTCTTCTGCATGTAACTGATTTACAGCTATGAGCCTGCCCGTACTGTAATTTTACCGCCAGCATGAATAAATAACAGAAAAAGGCTCCAATAGGGAAAAGCGAGGTGTGGGGCCCAGCTGATCACACGAGGAGTCACGTGGGCCCCACTTTGCTGTTACCGAGATAAGAGCCGTAGCCATGAATTTTAGGATCTCCGCCATAACGCCGTAACGGCGACCTCCCATTCCAGGGAATCTCGTAACGCGGGAATTTTGGCGGTAAAAAAACCTGCCCTCATGACGTGTCGGATTACTATTGGCTCTTGATGTATGGGTGTATGTCGGGCATGGTAGTCATACTATCATGATCCGTGTTATTTTTCCCGCGCGATAACACGGAGGGTTTCACGAAGAGGGCCAAATTTAGAGAGACAAAGACAAGAGAGGGAAAAGGTGAAGCAAAGATAGGGCTGAAGCTGCTTTCTAAACCCTTATTGGTCGATTCGATCCAAGATTACGTCGTTGTTTACTTGGTTTCTATACTGGATCTGCTTGGAGCTGAGAGTTAAGGGATCAGAGTATAATTGTTGTTGGTAATCTGCTACACGTCTTTTTTTTTTTTTAATGTTTGTCTAAGTTTTCTTTCTTCTTTCCAGTTCTTGCAAAATCTGGTTCCGGCAAATTACATTTTTGAAATGGGGTTGATTCAGACAATTTGTCAAAATTTATAATTTGCAAACCCGCGGCTTAATTCACTTTTGAAAGAAAAAAATGAAAACTTTGCCTCGAATGCGTACACTGGGTGGTGAATTTACTGGCCTTTTACTTATTGGAACTGTGCTCACAGTAATTTGCATTTTGGGTCTCCGGGTCAATGTTGCTAGGATTTGGGTTTACACTTGCTGGTATAGCGGTGGTACTGAAATTGAATTGACGAAAATCGATTATCTTGGACTTGGAAATGTTTTGATTTCGGGATTTGAATCCAAATTAACAATTTTCTGTGCCTTACAGGTTTGATTTGCTTCGACATTGGATTAACTAGGGTTTCCATGAGTCCACCTGCTGAGGAGAAAATGGAAGATGGTAAGCCATTAGCTGTCCCAGCCAACAGCTCACAGGTCCATGGCGAAAATGGCGACCCTCCTGACTCTCGATTCACTGAATTCTGCAAGGTTTCCGTCATCCTATTCTGAAGACAGCTTGCATATGCTTCATAGTTTTTTCTTTGTTTTTAAATATTTTGTAATCAGCTTCTTTGTTTCTCTGACTTGTAATTTTAGTTTTCCATCATGTTACCAATAATATTCGTAGCCTTTGTTTTTTTATTATTTCCTATATTCTGTTATAACCTAGGGAAAAGGAGAGTGCATAAGTGGTATGGGAGGAGAAAACAGTACCTGTGCGCCCAGTAGAGTTTTTCTTTCTTTTACTGAAACGGAAAAAGCAAAATGTTACCTATACAAAGGCTTTGGAAATTCCTTCGTGATTAATGTTACAATTAGCTATAAATAACACACTCCACGTCCACACGTCACACGCACGCGCACGGGAGTCATCAAGCAGATACAGGAGTCATGGGCCCCACTTTGAGATTATGTGGGCATTTCCTTCCACATTTATGTGGCTTCCCCCCCTTTTATGAGAAGACACATTGATGTGGTTTTTGAAAACAGAATGGGCTATCATTGGATGATGAAAGTTGCAGACAAGCAATGAAGCTGTTCACAGAAACCGAACGCCTTCTACAGGCCAATGTATCATCTCTCGGGAATGGAACGGTACACAATAATTCTTTAATAAATTTGAATTTGTCATGAAGTCTTTTTTGTGCATTTTTGATGTTGTACATCTCTGTTTCAGCATGAAGAAGCAGAACGGTATTGGTTTTCCTTTGTCTTATACTGTATCAAGAGATTGGCTGATAAGCATACAGACAGTGGGAAGAAAGTGACAGATCGCAATGGACTTACCCTGTGCCAGATCTTGAGAAAGGCAAAGCTAAAGTACATTACTGGCCCTCCCTAGTTCATGTATTTGTGATTGGTTCTTTTATGCAATGTTGTCATCTATCTTGTATTCTACAGCATTGTGGACTTTTTCAAAGAACTTCCTCAGTTTCTTGTTAAGTGTGGTCCAATTTTAAGTAATATATATGGCACAGATTGGGAAAACAGGCTTGAGGTAATGACTAAGCAGATTTTTCTATCTGTATATTTTCTGTTCAATTTTGTTCACGTGTCCCTTTTTATTTATTACTTAATAACATTTCTCCTTTGGACTTTTCCTTTCATATTTCTCTACAAGGCAAAGGAGTTGCATGCAAACTTTCTTCACTTAAGCATTCTCAGCAAGTGAGTGGCTCCTTATCTGCTTTTCCAGTCATTGTCATAAATGTGTGCTGCCTGTTAACTTGAGATGTTATAAAAATTTCTCTCGCTCATTATTTACTTCACCCCATGTATTGAAGTCAACTACCTGTTATTTTTTAAAACTTCTATCCTTAGAATTTTTAATTAACAAGATCATTGAATCTAGTTTTATAATCTAGAATTCCGGAAGAAGGCTTCTTGTTTTTTTCATCCTGTCTTTAAGGAATTGATTTAATACTGTTTCTTAAGGCCATGTTTGGTAGTGGGAAAGCTTTTCTAAGGGAAAGGGAGAGGAGGGGAGAGAAGTTAAGAGAGGAGTGATGGGAAGTAAGAGGGAGAGAAAGAAGGCTTATTGACTATCACTTGTGTGTCAAATGTAATTATTTTTTTGAAGAAAAGGAGTTGTTTAGTTGGGTATCTTCATGGAGATCAAGGTTTGTTCTTCGGACTGAAATGCGCTTTGGGTGGCTCAGCCATTATTAGTTTCTGATGGATTGGGGGAAATTGGAAATACTAAGCAGTTAGAAATCTACAGCTGGTTTATTGGAAACTAAACATTTAATCTGGAAAAATATCAATGCTCTGTATATTTAATTTATACTACTGTTCAGCATTTGATGAAGGCACATGTGCAATTTTTTCATTTGATCATCTTATAGATTTTAAGATTTTTTTTTGCTGCATAGTTTTTCATTAGAACACCACTCTTTTTGAGTATCCTTTACGATGTGCAATTTGGCATCACATCTTCTAAATTTGGTATTGCTAGGTATTATAAACGTGCTTTTGGGGAGTTCTTCTTGGCAAATGGTGCTATTGAAAAGAATTCAGCTGTTTCCATGACTGGTGATTATGCATCTCAATATCATCGATTTGGATGGTTGGTTTTTCTGGCTCTTCGTGTCCATGCATTCAGCCGTTTCAAAGACTTGGTGACTTGCACCAACGGTTTGGTTTCTATACTGGTCAGTCACATTCCTGCGCTATTCTTTTTCTATAATTTGGATCTTGAAAATATTTCAAATCCTTTTCCTTAATGTTTTGTTAAACTCAATATTCATCATAAAATCGTATATACGTTTTTTGCCTGTTTATAATGCAAATTCAATTATTTGGATAACATTCATATACTTAAAAAGGAAAGAAGCAGTTTCTTATTTGCTTGGTGTATCTTTGTCAGGCTATCTTGATTATTCACGTTCCGGCTCGCTTCAGAAATTTTAACATTCATGACACATCACACTTTGGTAATACTACTCTTTCTTCTATACCCCTTTTGTTTTGAATCATTGTGCTGTTCTCAAGTAATCTCGCTTCTCTGCATTAATGCAAGCTTGTACTTGTGCGCATACAAATGCATATTCCTTTTGATTATGTTGGAGATGAGTTTAAATTTTGGTGCTTCTATTCTATCTGTCCTAATTCAGTTGAATGTGAACTTTAGTTAAGAAAAATAGCAAAGGCGTGGACATCATTGCATCACTTTGCAACATCTATGACACTTCAGAAGATGATGTGAGAAAAACCATGGAGAAAGCCAATAATTTAATTGCAGATATACTGAAGAAGAAGCCTTGTCTGGCATTTGAGTGCGAAACCGAAACACTAGAGAATATTGACAAAGGTCCTTTTTAACTGCTGCGTCAGTTATTGTTCATACATGTCAATGTTGTTATCCTTTATTGATGAAATTTTCATTTGCAGATGGGTTGTTCTACTTCAATGATCTTACAGAGGAATCATTTCTGCCATCGTATTTGGATATCTTAGAAAAAGATTATGATGATGCCATTCGTAACAATGGTGAACTGGATGAGAGGCTGTTTATCAATGAGGAGGATAGCTTATTAGCTTCAGGAAGTTTATCTGGAGGTTCAATGTCAGCAAGCGGTGTCAAGGTATGATTACATCTGAAGTTTCTTCTCAAGTTTACTATCTTGTGTAAGAGAATACTGATAAACATGTTTTATCCTTCTCCTTAGAGGAAATTTGATTCATTGGCATCACCTGCAAAGACAATTGCAAAACCACTCTCTCCTCAATGCTCTCCTGCATCTCATCACGCAAATGGAATTGCAATTAGTGCAAATTCAAAGATGGCAGCTACTCCGGTAACCACTGCTATGACTACTGCTAAGTGGCTTCGTACTGTCATATGCCCACTTCCATCAAAGCCTTCACCTGAGCTGGAGAAATTTCTGGCATCATGTGATAGGGATGTTACAAGTGATGTAGTGCGCAGGGCACAGATTATATTGCAGGCTATCTTTCCCAGTAGTCCCTTAGGAGAGCGATGTTTAACTGGAAGCCTTCAAAGCGCAAACCTCATGGACAATGTTTGGGCAGAACAACGGAGACTGGAAGCCCTAAAGTTATATTATAGGGTCTTGGCGGCAATGTGCAGAGCAGAGGCCCAAATATTGCATGCAATCAATTTAACGTCATTATTGACTAATGAGAGGTTCCATAGATGCATGATTGCATGTTCTGCAGAATTAGTTCTGGCAACACACAAGACTGTAACAATGTTGTTTCCTGCAGTGCTGGAAAGGACTGGAATTACAGCGTTTGACCTTAGCAAGGTGATAGAAAGCTTCATAAGACATGAAGACTCTCTCCCAAGAGAACTGAGGCGGCATCTGAATTCATTGGAAGAACGGCTTTTGGAGAGTATGGTATGGGAAAAGGGTTCCTCAATGTATAATTCTTTGATAGTTGCCAGACCTTCTCTCTCTTCAGAAATAACCCGTCTCGGATTGTTAGCTGAACCAATGCCATCATTAGATGCAATTGCAACGCATATTAACTTCTCTTGTGGGGGACTGCCCTCTGGGTCTTCCTTACCGAAGCCTGAGACTTTACCAAGTAATAGTTCTTTCTGTCTGAGCCCTTCAGCAGTGTTTGCTTGCAATATAAGTCATCGTCTATCATACCTTAGATGACCCAATGAATTCTTACTGCCCCCTTTTTCCCGAAGGAAAACTATACAGCTTAGCTAACATTTCTGTCAATGCATTTCAGGTCAAAATGGGGATATTATGTCCCCAAAACGACTCTGTACAGAATACCGAAATATACCAGCAGAAAGAAATTCTTTTACCTCACCAGTGAAGGATCGACTTCTTCCCTTTGGTCATCTTAAGTCGAAGCTACCTCCTCCTTTGCAGTCAGCTTTTGCAAGGTATATTTTGAATTTCTAGGCTTAGAGTGGCAATCATGTTTATTTGGTGCTCTTATCGAATAATTTTATTTTCTTTGCAGTCCAACAAGACCAAATCCAGGAGGTGGAGGGGAGACTTGTGCAGAAACTGGGATCAATATCTTTTTTGGAAAGGTAGTGCACTTTAATAAAATGAAGCACTTGTGTGAAGTTCTTGTGTTTGGCCAAGATCTGTATTATTTATTTGTCAGCTTCATTCTGTCCCTATATTTCTTTATTAAGCTAACATCTTGTGTGAACTTGTGTCTCCCAGATTGTCAAGTTGGCAGCAGTCAGAATAAGCGGCATGGTTGAAAGGCTTCAATTGTCTCAACAGATAAGAGAGAACGTGTACTGTCTTTTTCAACAAATACTAAATCAAAGGACATCACTTTTCTTCAACCGCCATATTGACCAAATCATTCTGTGTTGTTTCTATGGGATTGCAAAGGTTCAACTTACAAAAATGTTGGGTTTTATAATCTGTTTTCATTTAGTTATTATTTTGTTCTCATCCGATTCCTTTTTGCAGATTTCTCAACTGAAATTAACTTTTAGGGAGATCATTTACAACTATAGGAAGCAACCACAATGCAAACCACAAGTTTTTCGTGGTGTATTTATTGACTGGTCATCAACATGCCGCAATGGGGTATGTAATCAAATTTCATTCCTACCGTGTTTTATGAAAAGTCTGACCTTATAAATTATTTTGAAACAGAGAACTGGTCAGGAGCATGTTGATATCATTACATTTTACAATGAAATATTTATCCCCTCTGTAAAAGCTCTTCTGGTTGAGCTTGGTCCTGGGGGAACAACTGTGAAAGCCAACCAGATACCTGAAACCAACAATAACAGTGATGGTACAGTTTTTAACGAGTTGTTTTGAGTTTTATACCTGGCTTTATCCTGTGAGTTTCAGGCAAAACCATTGACTAATATACCTCTTCTCTCCAGGCCATTTAGCTCAGTGTCCTGGATCTCCTAAAATCTCTCCGTTTCCTACCATTCCTGATATGTCCCCAAAGAAAGTATCTGCATCACACAACGTATATGTTTCGCCATTGCGACCAGCCAAGGTAATAATTTCACTCATTCACTTTGAGTCTATGCTATTACGCTTGTCTTTCCCCCGCTTATTTTATAATAATTGACACCAAAAGTTGTCTTGACATGATCTCAGTGCATGAATTCACACTCCTGGCTGAAACACGAATTCTTTTTTCACTGATTGTGAGCTTTGTCCTTCTCATCTTCTCAGATGGATGCCCTAATATCACATAGCTCAAAAAGCTACTATGCCTGTGTTGGGGAGAGCACTCATGCATATCAGAGCCCTTCAAAAGACCTGACTGCCATCAATAACCGTTTGAATGGGTATGGTTTTTCTAATCTTAAAATTTTTAAGGTTGGAATTTTTTCTAACGAATATTTCAAGGGAGACCAACTCAAGCAAAATAATAACAAATGAAGTTCGTCATGATTCATTAAAAAAAAAGCCAGATGTATGCATGTTATGCCCAAAATTTCAATAAAGCACTATAGCATGCTTAGGGCCACATATTAACTTGATTTAACTACTACTCTTTTTAAACAAATCTACTAAAACATCTAGCTGATATTTTTAGCAACATACAACCATCTAGATCATGAACGAACATGTCAAATGCACCTCTTTTGAAGGATTTGTGTTCGCGTGCTTGCATGTTTATTAGCTGATGTTACTATTTGCTCTCATTCTGAGTTTAGGACCCGGAAGGTTCGAGGACCCCTCAACTTTGATGATGTCCATGTTGGCTTGGTCAGCGACTCCATGGTTGCAAACAGTCTGTATCTCCAGAATGGAAGTTGTGCGTCGTCATCAGGAGAAGCAGTGAAGTCTGAGCAGCCAGACAGTTGAATGATGTTAACGTAGAAATTGAATTGTTCCATGTGTATATTCTTATTACTCATTCTTCATACACTGAACTGATGTTAATAGCAGTTAGTTTATGACAGGTGGGTATAGAAGGAGCGGTTAGATTTGTAGAATGCCGCCACTTCCCAACTTGTACTTCGTGTATGTTAGGTAATTGGAGTGGAAATTGTAGCCTTTTTTTTTTTTTGTTAGTTTTATCAAATAGAAGCTTCTTTCTCTTGTAGATCAATCTGTGGTTTTTCTGTCCCTTGAAATAATCCTCCTTTCACCTAGATCTTGTAATTACTAAGCACAGCATATCTTATCACTACCTTCAAAATACCAGAACGATGGTGCCCATTAACTTGTGATATTTGCAAAGTTCTGATTAAAACGGTTTATTTTTCCGAGTCCAAGCGATGCATTGCTAGGCATAAATGCTCCCTCAGATTCTATACAGGATCCTTTTAATCACTTAACAAGAATCAACAAAATTGTTTTAGATAATGATGACAATTTGCATTGTTTTTTAGAAGTGCCCTCAACATCATTAAATAATCTGTTAGTGTAAAATTAAAATGGATTTTATAAAAGGATCAGGATATTCTCTAGAAGGTTCCAATAAATTGATTTCATGTTCTGCTAGCAGTCAACTCTACCCCAAAGGAATTCTTGCAACTCACGTGGCTGATAGTATTTGTTATAATTACTCTACATGCAACCCCTAGATTTATTTGATCTTTCCAATGTTACAAGAATATTTTAGGTTTCTTTCTCCCATTAAATAATTCAATAATAATAGAAAGCACAACACTTGTAACATCTAAAAGATATCATGACTTGAAAACAGAAAAAAAAAAGAAATATACATTTAACCCTTTAAATTTACGTTAAGTTCCAATTCAATTCTTTAACTTTAAAATGTACACTTTAAATCTTTTATTTTTAATATCGTTAGTTTTACTTAACGCAAAACAGTTATTCAACAAATTTAAATAGTGATTATACTATTAAATGTTTACAAAATATGATAAAATTTTAAAATATAATTAATATTTACGTATATTTTAATATTATTTAATTATATAATGATAATTAAATTGGGATTTCTTATTCAGTAACATTAATAATATTAATGTTAAAGAACTAAAATGCAATTTTTACACTCAAGGAACAAAGATGTAATGTAAACTTAAATAACTAATATATCATTTTTAGAGAGAGAAAATAGCAAATTTGGAAACAGTCGAGTTCTATAGCCTTCTAAAAAAATCAATTCGAGTCCTTGATAGTTTTTAGGGCAAATGTGCAATTTTAGCAATGAAATTATGGTCGAGAAGCATTTAGCAACATTAACGAATTTGTTAAAACGCCCGTTAACCATGTACACATTGCAATGTGCTTGTAGGCCCCACCAAAACAACTGGACAACTCTCTCCCCCCCCTCTCATACCCCTCCCGTTTCCCTCCATTGATTCTTTCTTCGCCTTTGATGGCAGTCAAAACACTTCCCTCACGTTCCTCTCTCCACCTCCGATGACTTCTACGGCGAGCTCGAGCTAAAGCTGCTGCCTTCGTTGTGATCAAAATCTGTGCTCGAAACAAGGATTTCCAACATGCCTCTTGGGAAGCCTGATCATCGTCATCACCAAAGAACTCTTTTCGGTGCGTGGTCGAATTGATAGCGTAAGAGGCACAAAAAGAAGCAAAAGATAGTCATAGATTTCAGAGCCTCAATCTCTAATACTCCCATCTTCTCTCTGGAACAGACTTAAAGCCATCTATTCCCTCCATAAGTTTCATTTCGTTTCTCTTCTCTTTCTTTCTCTATTGGAATCATGCCTGTTGTTTCATATGCTTCTAGTCTCTACTACTGCCTGTTGTGGCAGAGACATTGGGTGAAGCAGCGATAAATGGCGTTCAAGCACCTTCATTCACCATCAGGGGCGTTCAAGCACCTTTATTCGCCATCAATGGCGCCCAAGACTAAGACATCGGTGAAGCTAAGATCAATGGTGTTCAAGCACCTTCATTCACCATCAATGGCGTCCAAGATTGAGATGGCCATCGCCATTGATCTCGACATCACCTACAGCTGCGTCGGCGTCTGGTAAAATGATCGTGCTAAGATTATTGCTTACGATCAAGGTAATAGAACCACTCCTTCTTATGTAGCTTTTACTGACACTAAGCGTTTGATCAGCGATGCTACCAAGAACCAAGTCGCCATGAACCCACAGAACACTGTTTTCGATGCCAAACGGCTTATCGGACGAAGATTCTCCGACCCCTTTGTTCAGAACGACATAAAGCTCCGACTTTTCAAGATTATTCCCGGCGACGGCAATAAGCCCATGATCGTTGTTAACTATAAATGTGAAGAGAAGCATGTTGCACCAAAAGAGATCTCCATGGTTCTCACAAAAATGAAAGAAGTAGCTGAAGCGTTTCTGGGTTAAAGCATTAAGAACGCGGTGATCATTGTTCCTGCTTATTTCAACGATTCACAGAGACAAGCCACGAAAGATGCTAGAGCCATCATGGGCTTAACGTTTTGAGAACACAAAAGATGCTAAGCGTTTCAGTGATCGCGGGGTTTAACGTGCTGGAGCCACGAAAGATGTTGGAGTCATCACATATCCAACAATTCACCCGCAATCTTCCTTGCTTCGTCACCTGCCTTGCTGCCTTGCCACCGTAGATGGGGTTGACGTCCATTTTGAGAGAGCTGTTAGTGTTGTTAAATCTGCGCCCTTTTAAAATTTCATATGTATTTTTACACCTTCGAACACTTTATGGTGCCAAATGCTCCTCAGCCATAAACTTCATTACTAAAATTACATCTTTGCCCTAGTTTTTAATATACTCCCTTCACTCCTATACAAGAGTTATTAGATATATCTACTATAATTCTAAATATGAGATTTTGAAATACTTTACCTTTTAAATCTATAATTTCTTCCGAATCCTCCCTATTCATCACACTAACTAGAAAATTTCATAAAGAACGTTTAAGAAAACCAATACACATTTTAATAAATAACTTTGCAAATTAGTTATGTAACTCATACCCCAGGAGGGAGTATTAAAAAAAAGCTTATAACTGTCATTCTCTCAGGATAAAATGAGACGCAAATGATTTAACAAATGCAGCAGTGAGGCACAAAGGTTAGATTAGTTACGAACACCAGCAGCAAACAACCCACCAGGCAGAATATAGATATAGCCAATAGGGCAAGGACACAAATGGTCCTACCTCACAAATTATTCAAGATAACTTAGCATGCCTGAGCATTCATTCGAAAGCATCACCCTAACTTCCCACTCCCGATTTGTTGTTCTCCAGTCAAGTCAGCTTTACAGGTTGAGCGTCAACAACCCCCCCCCCCCCAAACAAAAAAATCATGACACCACCTCGATGTTTTAAGCAGACACTCTATTAAGCATAATATATGAGCCAACTACTTCTGTTCTGTCTATTACTCATGAAGCAGAAACCTCACAAAGCAACCAGAACCAGGCATACATGCTTCCATTAGGAGACAATCCTAGTTTTATCATCCACTTTCTTTTCTTTTTCTTTTGTTTGTCTTTTTTTAACACAACATATAAGAAAACTTAGGATTTGACTACCATCAGATGAAGTTAAGCAGCAGAAGCCCATTCAAAGTATTGGCATCGAGCACCTCGAGTAGCTGTCCAATTTCCACAGCCAAAGAAATGGCTCCTTCGGTTGGGTCCCAGCTTTCTAACCATTCCCCTACTACTTTTCACTCCACAGTAACAGTGAGGATGATACTGGAACATGGGAGTGTTCATATTATACATATCCTTCGTTTTCTGGGGGTACTGAGGGGCAAAGTTGAGTTGCTCAGGTGACAGCTTTGACATATATGATTGATCAGCAGTCTGCCACATTACAGAATTTGTGATAGAAAATTTGAAACCCCGGCGCATGAGGAGTAACAGCAGGCGAGCGGTATTTTTGGCATCATCCAAGCCACAGTGAGCACGGCCCTGCCAGCCCAAACCTGCCATCTCAACAGCCTCCTTAAGATTGCACCTTGCAGGGCCAAATACCTCATGGAAGGGAATCTTCAAGTTGATCCATCTGGTTATGCGACAGTAAAACCGAAGTAAGTTGAAAGTGAAATGTAGAAAAATATGAAAGATACCAAAGAATTCTATGCTGCAGAACACACCGATCAAAGTAAGGAGGCTTTCGTATTTTCTTGAATCGGCATTCAGATTCTAGCATCACCCAACAGTCCCAGTTAGACCATGTAACCACTGCAAAGTTAGTGTTTTTTATTCCTTTCTTCTCAAGCCATTTATCATGCCTGAGAAGGGCCTCACTCAGTGTAACACCTCTGTCCACCTAAACCACATGGTAAGAGTATTAACAATCTACACTCCACAAACCAGAATAAACAATCAAAACATGATTATTGTCATGTTGCAAATGGGATTTACCTAATAACATCAGTCTTCCCAAGACAAAAGTGTTCGTATTCAGCTACAGCATCAATCCTCATTGTTTAATCTCATACTGTGTGGTTCATTTTAGCTTTCATTAAACCATTTAATTCATAGAATAGAGATTGTCAAGAACAGAGCAAATTCGTATTTACCCACAGTAAAACTATGAAACACCCAACAGAAATTCTTTTTCGGTTTTTCCCACTCATCTCTTCGAAGTATTCAATCATTTTCCCAAGAATCCAAGATAAATTACATCAAGTCATCAGCACAAAATTAAACCACAAGAAACCCAAAAAACAAAGTTAAAATCCATCTTCCATTAAATTTATTCATGGACAAATCCCTCATTCATTTCCATAAAATTCTGTGGCAATGAGAAACCTGGACATTCTCTAATTTGTTCGGTTGGAAAAGAATGCCTACATCATGTTCATAGTCATTTATTTGCCTTTACACATGTAATGAGATAGAATCATCCATATGGCTCTACTAAGAGCTCTGCATTTGGGATATTATTATTGTTTTACTTTTTATTTTTTTCCTGAGGTTTTAAAGTAAAGGTACTAGAGTTATTTTCCATCCTTAAAACCAAACAGGCTCCAAGTCTTCTACAGTTTTGTACTTTTTTCTGTTTTCAGTTTGTCTTGTCTCTTCTCTTTCAATGACATCCTCTATAAAGTGTTTTCTTCTGTCTTATAAAACTTCTAATAATGTAGCCATATGCAACAAAGGTGCAACGCATTATGCTATATCTATTGAGAATAAACTTTGATTTATTATTTATTGTATATGATTAGCATTGACTAGACTCTGAGTAGGTGGATAATAAACATTACAATGTGGTAGATCAGTTTACACAGACTAAATTCCCAAATCTCTCCCCTTTTCCTCTGATTCATAATGGTATCAGCCTGGTTAGCTTGCTACCTGGTTTGTCGGTTCAAATGATCAAACTAGTAGACAGCCATACTAAAACTCTACAAGGTCCTCGAATAAAGTACATTTGTAAAAAGCTAGGTGCATATCGAGTGGAATGTTAAGAATAAGTTTTGATTTATTATTTATTGTATATGATTAGGGCTGATAGAGTCTGAGTAGGTACGTAAGACTTGTATTTATCTGTAGTTATTAGTCATTAATACCTCATCTTTAACATATAACTATTAATATTACAGCCTGGCAGACCAGTTTACACAGACTACTTCCCAAATCTCTCTCTTTTCTCTCTTGATTTATCACAATCCAATCATTCTTTACCCAAGTAACAACTTTATTCACTGCACATCAGGCAGCTTTAAAATGCATGCTGTATTTCTAAAAGGGGTTCTAGTAAAAACATGAGCATCTATACAAGGAAGTTAAGGTTCTCCAGAAGATGATCCCTAAAAAACAATAGATAAAAACATCTGCAATGGCAAGTAAGCTAATTAGTAAGTTAATATCCAATCAGGTACTGGACCCTCACCTCCGAATGCCCCTTCCCCAACCCATCACCCAAAAGAAAAGGTTGAATGCCCGAATATTCTTG
>JANTPZ010004470.1:0-13316 GCA_025593235.1 Vachellia pachyceras | reverse complement strand
GGGATATACCAGGAATGGAAAAAGAAAAATAGCATTGCAAGAGTCACCTTACTAAGTGTAATATCCGTGTTTTACTGTAATTTGAAATAAAGGCCAAACTGGTTGTTATGGGTTGAGTCAAGGTCCAGAAATGGGTAGAACAAAAAGAGAGGAATGTAATGGACCGGAAAGATCACGGTCAACCTAACCCTAATGTACTGAATTCCATTATAGCTTCGCAGTTAAGCGTGCTTGGCCTAAAGAAATGACATGATGGGTGACCTTATGGGAAGGAACCAAATGTCATTAAAAATAAAGGCAAAAATGGAATTTGGAAAAGGTAAGGACATTATGGTAACTAAGGGTATTTTGGTCATTTGACCAAAGTCAAAGGTCAATTTGGTTAAAGTATGACCAAAATAGAGGCCCAAAATGTAGAGAAAAAGTCACTGATCAATATGTGAAGCTCGGTTTCAGTTAAATCGACCTAGATTTCCGTTGAGAGAATTTTAAAGGTCATTAATTTTTGGCATTTTTATTAAATAATTAGCCAAAAATAATTATTTGAAGTACCAGGAGGCCTCAAACATCTGATCTTAAAGTAGGAAACAATAGCTTGGAATTTCTTGTATTTTATAAAATTGTTGCCCAGAATACGAGAAAATCAATTTCCCTGATCGAAAGGAAAATACCCGGAGAATCCCTAGATTTGGGGTTTTCTTTAAAATTAATTAAAAATATTCCGGAAAAGGTGTGAGAATTCTAGTATTAATTTTGGGAATTCTTGGTGACCTCGGATCCAATTAACAATCAGCAAGTTGTTTTATGGGTGTTGTGATAGCGTAAAGTAACTTTATGAAAACATAAAGTTTCCAAAAGCAAAATTGCCATGATTGTTCATGCCACTTGTAATGGTCATATTTGAAGACCCAAAATGAGAAATAAATAAGTGGTAGAATTTATCATAATAAAGTTACTTTATCAGTCCAAGTTGTACATAATTAAAGGACACTTGTCACCAACACAATTTAGCACATGAGGGAAGATTTTTCCTCTCATTTTCATGCCATTAAAATCAGTTAATGAGGGAAGAAAAGTGGCTTTTGTGCTGCTCAAATCTCCACCGTTGGATCACAAGTTGATGGAAGATTAAATCACAACTGTTGGATCATTTTGGCTTGTCATTAAAGCCACTTTTCTTCACCATGTTCCAGCCCACTTTCGTGCATAACCAACTACAAAGAGAGAAGAGGAGTGGCAGCTATGAAAGCACAAGAATAAAAGAAAAATTCATAAGAAATCCGAAGTAAGTTGAGTTCTAATGTAATCTTTTACATATTCGTACTCCTTGGACCTTCCTTTTCACTTCTATTGGCTTAGTTTCTTGGATTATGCTTGATTTTGGGCTGTTGAAAACTTAGGTTTTTAAGAGAGAAAATGAGAAAGAGAGGGATTTAGATCAAATAATTAGTACCAAACAACTCTATGCAAGCTAAGGAGTTTATTGTTGTATGTTTTGTGTTGGATTGAAGCTTGTATGAATTTTGGGTATCATGAAACCCTAGGGTAGATGCTGTCCAATTTTCCAATTGATGGGGAAGTGATGTTTTGATGTTAAACAATGCATTGAAAGAGGTAAAAGATCAAGATTATGCAATTGCATGCAATTGAAGTTAAAAAATCACTTTACTCCTATTTATTCTGATTTTCGGCTGGATCTGTATCATAAGGAAGGAGTGTGATTTTGATGCTTCCATTGAGTTTAGAAGGCAAAATTGTGTAGGGTATAAGTGAGATTTTGATTTAGGAAGCATTGGAATTAATTTTAGAAAGTTTAAGGGTTTTAGGTCCCTTAAGGTGTAAGAGGAATTTTATGGAGTTGTGAAGTATTTTGTAACTTGGAATTGACTTATTATTAGTAGTCATGGCATTATATTCTGTGTATGAAAGAGTTACGAAAGAAGTCTTTTGGAAGGGTAAGAAAAAGAATTTCCAAGTTCAAGAACAAGTTGCAAGCTAAGGTAGCAAAAACTCTACTCGCTATACTAATGTTGCATTGATGATTGCTTATGCATTGTGTTTGGTTATATGATGAATACGTGATGTTGGATGTATAACTTGTGTTTTGTATTCATTGGCCATATGCAAAAGGGTTAGTAAAAATGTACATCACATGCTTTTATTTATGTTTTTAAATGTTATGTGAATGCCATGCATTATTAGTTATGTGTTATTGTTTTTGCTATTGGGATTTCATTGAAATCTCATTCTTCCAACATAACCCTCCATAGGTGTAAATGTAAGTAAAGGCAAGGGCAAGATGGTGGAAGAATAAGAAGACTTTATATGATTATGTTTTGAGGTATTATGTAAATGTTGATGCATTATGTATATTTTTTTTATTATCTATTTTATGGTGTACTTGTGTAAATTAAACTCCTCCATATTTTGGTTATGAGAAGATGTAGTCAAGATTGTATAAATGCAATGTTATGGTTAGTAAAGCGCAATATAGAGTTAGTGAAAAGAGAAGCAAAAGTTCAATTCAAGTTTAACATCCTTATCAATGTTCCAAATTTGGACAGTGAGGAAAAATAGTAAATGAAGTCCAATTAATCTGAAATTTTCCAGTAAAATAGTTCATATGGTAATATTTAAAATAAGTCTAAGATCATTATATTTGGACATTTATACAAGAAGTTTAGCTTTCCAAATTAAGAGAAAAACCTGAAAAATTGAAAAATGACCATATAAACAGTGTATCTTCACGCAATAAACTATATTAATTGGGCAAATTTTTGGACAAGTGGGTATTTTTCCCCTGTGAGGACTTCATAAGATTTATTTAGAGACTTGAACCACTTAATTTTGATTTTTCTAGTTTTAGTTATGAGTTTTTAAAGTTATCCAAAAATCTGAAACTTACCAAGTGAATAGTAACTCGGTCTAAAATTTTCAAATTCACTTGTTTGGCTATATTAAGTATTTCAAAGGCACATAAGTGGTTCAATGTTGGTCTCTAATGAGTTTAAAGAAGAGTAAGTAAGGCGTGTTATACTAATAACAATGGAGAATGACTTAATGTGTCAATATGAAATACATCCAACTGCACAAGCCATGTGGGCAACACTTAAAAGATAAGTATGGTGGAACATTAACCACCAAACTTAGAAGGATCATGATCAAGTTTGACACATATAAGCTTAGGGACAATACACCCATAAAGCAACAACTTTGAGATATGTTAAACATGATAAGAGAGGTTGAAGAAGCTGGCCACACTCGTACTGATAAGCAGTAAGTTCAGGCTGTGATCAGATCACTTCACCACAATTGGGAACACATGAAAGTGAACTTAACCCACAATGATAACATAATCACTTTTGATGATGTAGTGAAACATCTTGAGCTTAAGGATGAACCCTTGAAGGCATACAAGACTTCTGGACATGCCTCCTATACTGAGAATGCAGGTCCTTCCAATTACAAGCCCAACTTCAAGAAGGACAAGAAATTTCATAGGAAAGGTAGGAAAAATGTCCCTAGATTCAAAAGAGGTATAAAGCAATTCAAGAAGAAGGGAAAGAAAGGGCATAAAGCAATACAAAAGATGGGTCACTTCACAAGGGAGTTGTAACGTCCCATCGAAAAAACAGAAGAAATGGCGGCATGTGGTAGTGGAATGGAAATTGGAGAGAGAGGGTTGATGGGTTAGTAAAAGAAAGAAGGTTGAGTAAAAGAAAATAAAGGAAAGGAGAAGAAAAAAAATAGAGAGAGAGAGAGGTAGCTTGCGTGCACGGAATAGATGGAAGGAGAGAGGGGGAGATTGTGTGTGGTGGTAAGCAAGTAAAAGAAAGAAGGTTGAGTAAAAGAAAAGAAAGGAAAGGAGAAGAAAAAACAGAGAGAGAGAGAGAGGTAGCTTGCGTGCACGGAGTAGATGGAAGGAGAGAGGGAGATTGTGTGTGGTAGTAAGCAAGTAAAAAAAATGAAAGCTTCGGTGGCAATCCACCCAGACACACACACTTGTTTCACACACACCCACCCATCCACATTTGAGAGTAGAGAGCACCGCTAGAGAGAGAGGGAAAAGAAAGAGAGAGAGTGAGAGAGAGAGAGAGAAGAGCTTTAGAAAGGGTGATTTTCAGTCTCAAATTCTGATTCTGTGTTTATTTAGGTGAGTAAAATGATTTATTTTCAGTATACTTCTTTTATAAAAGTTGTTCTAAATATTTTTCTCTTTCTAATGGTAGTAATATTATGTTGATTATAGAATATTTTGGGATTTAGATTTTTGCCTAGTTTGAATTTTAATTGTAGAAGATCATAAAATTGTAGATATATTTTTATCACTAATATTTATGAAGTTATATTTATTTATTAATATTTTGAATATTTTAGAAATTTATTTATGTTTAAGAAAGATAAGATTTTTATATATTCAATATTTCAACTAAATAGAGGATGCTTAAATAATTAGATTGGTGGAAACAAATTTATTAGTTTTGCTATTATATTAGGTAAATATATATTCACATATATATATATATATTTATGTATATGTTTATTATATAAAAAATTTATAAACCAATTTCAAGTGATATATGTATTAAAAAATTGTTTAAATAAATTATTTGGAATATTAAAGATATTTAAATTTTTAAATCGATTTAGATTGTTAAAAAAATTAAGGGTAAGAAATTATAATTAAAGCATTGATTTTACCACCTAAATTAATGGTAGACTAATGTGTTATAATATTTAATTTTGTAGACTATTTATAGAAAAGTTGTTAGTGGGATGAGGATTTACCGTTGTGATAATATTTTATTGATTGGCGAGAGGTAACCACTTTCCTCTCTTTGTGCATATTTGTAACGTGTTTGTGAGTGATTTTAAATATTTAGAATTATGAAAAGTGCCACTGATATTTGAGTTGAACAATGAAACTATATTGTTAAGGAAATTGTCTAGTGGACCTATTTTCATTATGAAATAAAAGGTGATTTATATATATTTATGGTATTGTTTCATATTATTAAAAATGTTGCATTGAGAACCTGTGAAATTGATAATGGTATATGATAAGTTTCTTTATCATTTGTTGATATATGAGAAGGAGTGGTGGATGTTGATTTGATGCGAGATTATTTTAGAGGAAATAAAGGGGTGGTTTTTTTGTACAAAAAGAGGAAATAAGGTGGTGGGCTACTAAGTGTACACTGGTTAGTCCTTTGACCCATTTACATTCGATAGGACAATGACACCCCACTAATACAGTAGAGGGGGAACCCATGGTCCGGTCTTCTGTACTATGGACTGGCCAGTCCATATCACTTGATCGGTGAGCTCATTGAGTCAACTACCAGTCACATGGGATAGTACTAGCCCATGGGTTCAGTCAGAGGAAATAAAACTGGGGAGGAAATAAGGGAGGTCAGAGAAATAAATCTTGTGCATTGATTTTTGTGTAACTTTGTTATGATATAAGCATGAGATTATGATGTCATAAATTGATAAATGTGTGTGCCTTTATATATATGTGACTAAGTGACATTTTGTTATGCTATTATATTTAATGTGACTATCCCACTTGACACCTCATGGGCATTTGATCGTATGCCTAATGATAAGGAATTGCTGGTTACTGAGACGTTTGTCTCACCCTGTTGTTTTAACTTTTTTCCAGGTGGTAGTTCCCGTGCTGGTCCTTTAAGGAAGACTCCGGAAGCTTGAGCTACTTTCTTTAAAAGTAGTGCTTCCATCTTTTTGGTTATGTTGGATTATTATATATTACCATGTTAGGGCTCATCCTGCATACTTTGATTTATTTTGGCCAATTGATGTATCAATTGTTTATGTTTAGTTTGAACTTCCGATGGTCGAATGCACAGTGGTGGTTTATTTTATTGCTTAGACAAAGAATTTTTAATTAAATATTTTGTTAATTAATGTTATAAGAAAAAGGACTTTACAACTGTCCCGAGCAAAATGACCGTGAAAAGGTACTAGTGAATTATGTGAGTTCACATATTTCTTATGTTTTAAGTATTTCTTTTCTAACTGAACCTGTATCTTCTTCTTGGATTTTAGTCTCAGGATCAATAGACCATGTAGCGAAGGATCGAGAATCCTTCATGGAATACCGTCAATTGACATATATATGCAAATGGCTTTATGTGGGCAACAACGCAAAAATAGAAGTCAAAGGAATAGGTACCTGCAGACTAGCTTTGCGTGGTGGAAAGATTTTAATTTTACATGATGTACTTCATGCACTAGACATCCGACGGAATTTAGTTTCATTACTCTATCTTTTAGATTATGGGTTTGATGTAAACTTTCATGACAAAGTTGCAGACATTTTAAGCAATGAGACCTTTTATGGTTTAACTATTCTTTCAAGAAAGTTCTTTGTTATGGATGTAATTGGTGATTTCAATACACATGACTGTTTCGTTAGTTCCTCTAATATAATTGGTGATATAAATATCTGGCATGCTTAAACTACACATGACTAGGACATATAAACCAAAATCGAATGATTAAATTGGTGAAAGAAGGCATATTAGATGAAATTCAAAACATGTTAATGTCCTTGTGTGAAATTGTCTAGCTGGTAAGGCAACTAGAAACCTTTCAGTACATGAAATAGAGATGAAAATCCATTGGATTTGATCCATTTTGATATATACGGTCCAAAGGGCATGAGGGCAATACACATAGCTTGATGTTTTATTACCTTTACTGATAAATTTTCACGATATGATCTCGTCTATTTGATTTTGCATAAATATGAGGCACTAGAATGCTTTAAACAATACATGAATGAAGTAGAAAATCAAACAAAACATAAAATTAAAGTGTTACTTACTGACCGAGGTCATGAGTACTTGTCCGATCAATTCAAAGAGCTCTGTGAAGAAAAGGGATAATTAGGCAACTAACTATCCCTTGCACTTCACAACAAAATGGCATTTCAGAAAGAAGAAATAAAACTCTTCTAGATATGGTTAGGTCAATGATGCTCAAGTAAACCTATCAATTTAGTATTAGGGTGATTTTTTTATTAATAGCATTTTTCATACTTAATCGTGTACCCTCAAAATAAGTTACTTCCACACCCTATGAGTTATGGAGAAAACGCAAGGTAGATCTAAGTATCTTAAGACCCTGGGAGTCGGCTGCATACATTCATAATGATTCTCATAAATATGGGAAGTTGGGTCGAAGAGGAAAGAAATGTATCTTTATAAGATACTCAAAAGGATATGTTTTCTTAGGTGAAAACGAAGATGGAACAGTAACTGAAATTAAATCAAGAGATGCTGTAGTTTTAGAAAATGAATTTCTTGGTAGATCGATCTAATGATCTTCAATTGTCTCAATATATCAATCTGAGTGGGAGACTAGGAAAGCCTTTACAAAGGCCAAGACAAGATAAACGAAAGATACAAGAGGTTTCTATAAGAGGGCGTGACAGGGGAAATGTATCCAGGAGGTGCTTCTCAAAAGAGGGAGAGGCACTCATGGTTACTCAAGGTGGAGACGACGAGCCACGTTCTGTACAAGAACCCTTGTCGTACCCTGTTAAGGATGAATGGAAGAAAGCAATGAAAGAAGAGATTGATTCAATGAAAAAGAATTAAGTTTGAAAACTTGTTAACCTACCAAAAGGTCAAAAAGCCATTGGGATCAAATGGGTTCTTAAAATAAAAAGAGAAGTGGATGGATCAATTGACAAATATAAAACATGTTTGGTAGTGAAGGGGTATACACAATAGGAAGGTATAGATTACGAGGACACCTTCTCACCTGTTGTAAGCTTTAATTCCATAAGACTAACTCTGGCAATAATAAATAGTTTAGACTTGTAACTACATCAAATGGATGTGAAAACTGAATTTATAAATGGAGATTTAGATTAAAAAATCTATATGGAACAACCAAAAGGTCAAAAAGCCATTGGGAACAAATGGGTTCTCAAAATAAAAAGAGAAGTGGATGGATCAATTGACAAATATAAGACATGTTTGGTAGTGAAGGGGTATACACAACAGGAAGGTATAAATTACGAGGACACCTTCTCACCTGTTGTAAGCTTTAATTCCATAAGACTAATTCTGGCAATAGTAAATATTAGACTTGTAACTACATCAAATGGATGTGAAAACTGAATTTATAAATGGAGACTTAGATTAAAAAATCTATATGGAACAACCATTAGGTTTCATAAAGAAAGGTTTAGAGAGCAAAGTTTGTAAACTCAAAAGGTCCATTTATGTACTAAAGCAATCATCCGGCAGTGGTACTTGAGGTTTCACAAGGCAATAACCTCCTACAATTTTAAAATAATTGAAGAAAACCATTGTGTCTACATTAAGTGGTTTGAGGGTAACTTTGTGATGTTATCCTTAAATGTAGATAATATACTATTGGCAGGAAATAGCTTAAATTTGATCTTATTGAAGAAAGCGTTCCAAGTAAGAAAAATCAATTCTTTAGAATATTAGAGGACTAACTTAGCTCGATTTCTTTATTTTTCAAAGTGACATGTGATATTCCACCACCAGAAAAATGCCATTTAGCGACGGAAAATCCATCACTAAATGGCTATTTTCTGTCACTAAAACGAGGGTCGCTAATATTTTCCGTCGCTAAATGGAAATTTTTTTATGGAAAATAACCATTTAGCGATGGATTTTTCCGTCGCTAAATGGCATTTTTCTGGTAGTGTTCTTAGTATTTCAATTACTACTATTGCTAATGAATAATCTTTTAGTATTGGTTTACGAGTTCTCATCAAGTATTGAAGCTATCTTCTTCCAATATATGTTCAAACTCTTAACTATTTGTACTCATAGTTGGGTTTTTGGTCTTTCATGAACTGGAATTTATAAACAAACATATTTACTTGTTTATCTCCTTAACATTATTCTCTTTTTCTACAGTGCAATTAAGCCAACTCTTATTTTTCATTATGTGTTAAAGATATAGAAGAACATGAGGAAAAGGATAAAGTTCCTCTTTTTATAACTTCAAATAACGCTTTAAACATATTCATTGAGGATAATTAGATTGTTTGATGTTCTTTGTTGAAGACTAAAATGATTATTAGTTCATTTGTTGTTTGCTAACGACTAAGTTGAATTAATGTTTTTATTGTAATTTGAATTGAGTGGTGAATTTGTAATTTGTATTGTGTGATGTATACTTGCAGTTGTTGATGATCAATAGAGTTTTGGCAATTGAGTGTGAAATCAATATTTTAGGATTTTTTTACAGAATGTTTGGCTCGTTGACTAGCTAGGTGGGCTTGAGTTGGGATAGCCGTTGAGGGGGTGGGTTCTCCATGCCAACTCTGCCTAACCTGCGGGTTGAGGTTGGTTAGCTCGCAACCTGCAGGCTGATCCATATTCCCAACCCTATATACTAATATGGATTGCTCATTTTATTAAGACCAAATTTTTATAAATGAAAATAAAATGAAAAAATTTATCTTTTTATTAAAAAAAATAAGGTTTCAAGATATTTTCTACTCCGTGAGGTTCTTAGAATCTCCTCAGGCAAAAAAGTGATTATTCTTTCGTGAGAGATCATAGAAATCTCTTTAGGAAGTCTAATATAAAAATCTTTCAAAAACATTTTTAAAATAAAGATTAAGGAGGTTTTTAAATAAAAAAATACCAACCAATTAAACAACCATTTTCCAAAAAACAAATTTAATAAATATTTTCCAAAAAAATACCAACCAAATGACATGCATTTCTACCCCCGAACCATGTGGCTTTAATCCCTCTAAAGGGTATATAATCCCTAGACTCTTATTTTAAGTCAAGTCCAACTTTATAAACATAGTTTATTCCTTCTTACTTTTTCTCCTGATCTTTCTCTTTATAAATAAATAATATTTTCTTTTGTTTTATGGGTAACTAAAATATATTTTAAAATTCCATATCATTTAATTTTTACTAGTTAACTTAGGGTAACAGTTATCATGAATGGGTGCTTGAGGGTGACTAACACCTTACCTACGTGTAATTGATTCTCGAACCCTATTTGATTTAAGTATATCACTTTATTTTTGGAGTTCCAAAATCCTTTCAAAATTTTGGTGGTTACTCCTTTGTTTTTTCCTTCCTCTCTGAGAGACCAAAAATCTGGCCTAACAACTATTTACTTCTAATTTTAATAAGTTTCACACTTCAAAATCTTAACTAATCGGGTCAGTTGTGAGAATTTTACTACACTCATAAATAGTAGTAAATACTTTTACAAATAGTTTAAACACTTGTACATAGTTAACAACATTTATAAATGTATTTATAAGTTGAATAATGTCATTTACTACTATTTTTAATCTATTCCACACGTGCAAATTAGATAAATAAGGTAAGGATGTGAGAATTTGATTACACTTTTCATAGTGAATACCTTTTACGAATTATAAATGTCTTTACAAATAGTTTAAAGGGAAAATCAGCCACAAGTCCCAAGGAAGCAAACAATTGTTGTCAGGTCCCATGGGACCTTTTAATGGTTAATTCTAGTTGGTAAAAGTCCATATTACCCTTAAGCCATATGTGGTCAGAGAGAGATAAAAAGAGGGAAGGAAAGGAGTCTGAAATGTGCGGGAGAGTTTGAAGCGTTTCTGAAAATCAGTGAGACACCAAAATCATTGCACTGGATGAGTATGGTTTGGTATCTTCTCTGTGCAAGGAACAAGCACACGCACGATAAGCAAATATGAAAATAGGGAACTCCTCCAGCATATTGATTCGGAACTCCACGATTGTCGCGTTGATCTCAATTGGAATGGTCAGTGGTGGAGGAGGATGACGTTCCTTCGGCTTCGGCTTCCTTCTCTTTCTTCTTCACCTTCCCCTGATCGTGGCTCAATGAATTCCGAGATATCCAAGCGCACATCGGGATTGTCCAGTTGCTTGTGCTTCTCTGCTTCGGCAGATGCGGACTGGCTCAATCTAACTTGTTCTGAAGGTATTCTTAAAGATGAAATTTTCTTCTTGCGAGAATTATTCACTGTGAGTGGGTTTTAGTTGGAGTACTTTTGGTGTTTGCGGGATTTATGGGAGCTATATAGCTTCTTGTGTGGGTCTTCTGTGGGAATAAAGTAGATGGAATTGGAATGACTTGAATGGAAATTAAAGAATTATGTTTAATTCAAAGTAGGGAACAACATAAGAAACTAAGAATGGCAGGAGAAGGATTGCTTTGTTATTACTTAACAAAATATTCCTATGTGGCTCTTGTGCTTCTTCTTGCGATCATAATCTTTTGAAGCGAAAATATCATTGTTTTTTGTGTCTAAGGTTCAGATTTTTTTCCTGATAATGTTGGTAATGGCTTTAAAGGTTAGTTTGAAAAATTATTATGGTTCAGCTGATGAAGTTGGATTATGTTTGTGTAAGATGATCCTCAACCACATAATTCTCTACTGTTTCTGACGTTTGCCAAGGTTTTGTTAGAATGGAGTTTTTGACGTCAGCCAGCCCCTTGCAGTGTTGAATTTTTATCAGCCAAGTAAGAATTTGTCATTTATGGAAATTCTGATCCAGAGATATGGTATAATCTAAAATGTTTCCTTATAGGCTACAGTTTTACATAACGCTAATGGCATACAGGATTCAGGAGGTTCATCATAATATATTTGGAGCTTATTTGTACATATCCTCCCATTGCTATGTTGTTCATGGATATACAAGTTAGTGTTATTATTGCTCTTATTGTTATGTTGTACATGTCCTCCCATCATAATATTATACTGGCCAAAAAAATTAAAGGCACTAAATCATTGCTCTTATTAAAACATGTCATAGTATTCATTTATTCAAGTTAGTGTTAGCATGTATTTCAGTGATTCCAACTAATATATGCATTGTAGTTGACTAAAATGGATCATTTACATTCCAATACTTATAATGGAAAGTGATGTTTAAAATATTTTATTCATATTCTAAATACCTCATGTTGACAGCTGAAAATCTAGTATAATATTTGCAGGTAGACAAAATATTCAAGTAAATCAATTCCTGCCTCTTGGAAAGACAATGCTTCAAGCCAAGCTTACTGATAGCATTCGAGAAGGATATACTATCGAAACTGTTATTCATGGAAAGCCTCTTCGTGGATTTTTGTCTTTAAACAAACCACATTCACAAAGATCAAAATAGGAGGAGACTCATAAATTGCTACTTTGTCATCACCAAATTCTGTTTTTGTTGACTCGTTTCCAAAACTAAACAGTTTATCATTGTGGAAGATGCAATGAGGCTGGCCACACTACTAAGACTTGCAATGAGGCATCATGTAAATGTATATTTTGTTGCCGATGTATTTTGGTTAGGTCTGGCAATATGTAAATGTAGATATAAATGGTTATTGAAATTTGGATATATAGGTATAACATGGTATTAATAGTTTTATTACATTGTAAATGAAACCTGGTGAGATTGTCAATGACAACTTTTAGGGTTGTAAATGAAGCCTGGTGAGGGTGTCAATGGCAGCTGCTGGGGTTGTAAATGAAACCTGGTGAGATTGTCAATGATAGCAGCTGAGATTGTAAATTAACCCTGGTTCTGTATTTGCATTCTTTTCCAACTTCTTTCTTGATGAGCTACTCACACAAGGCTTATAGAAAATTAATCAGGTTCTATATTTACGTTCTTTTCCAACTTCACTGCAGGTTGAGGAGACATCTAGTTATGTGGATAGTATTTGCGTTCTTTCTTGATGAGCTACTCACACAAGGCTTATAGTAAAGTGTATTATGTAAATTGAATGGTTTTAATTGTTTTGTCACCAAGTGCTGAGGTTGTTAATGGAAGCTGCTGGGGTTGTTAACGCCAGCTGCTGGGGTTGTTAATAGCAATTAGTGGGGTTGTTAATGGAAGCTGCTGGGGTTGTTAATGGCAATTTGTAAGGTTGTTAATAGAAGCTGCTGGGGTTGTTAATGACAGTTGGTGAGGTTGTCAATGGCAGCTGCTGGGGTTGTTATTGGCAGTTGATGGAGTTGTTAATGGAAGCTGTTGGGGTTGTTAATGGTAGTTGCTGGGGTTGTTAATGGAAGCTGCTGAGGTTGTTAATTAAGGCTGTTGGGGTTGTTAATTAAGAGGATGCCGAAAAGATAGGCAATCAAAGAAAATAGAATTCATTTTTTGAATCAAAGAAAAATTAGAAGCAAGCCCCTCAATGTATAAAGTTGTATGGCAAGATTACATAACTCATTGATATATTCTTACATGAAAGAAAAATTAGAAGTCAACATAAAGTTATAAAGTTAACATAAACTGGGCAGCATGGTAGTTTCACGTACAAGT
>JANTPZ010004469.1:0-14569 GCA_025593235.1 Vachellia pachyceras | reverse complement strand
TTTGTAAAACCGCAAGATCAAGATAGAAAAGTCCGAAAGAGATTCAAATCGCCAGCCTAAGCAAGCAATTGGTGGCCTGTCTTGATAACACCATATGCCCCTTCAAAGATGGGGCACATGCTGGTGCTGAACATGATGTCCTGTTTCATCCATTCTTGTGCTACTCCTTCAAATGTGCCCAGAGATAAAAACATGGTACTGTAACTCTGCTTCCTCTCTAGGATATTTTCTTACCCAAGTTAAATTGAAATAGTAACATAAGCGATTCTCACTCACATGTCAGATGACAATAACTTTTTGGAGTCCCAACCTATGATTAATGTAAATTTTACAGCTTATTTTTGTTGCAATTCACTCTATTATTGTTATGAATTCAAGGATTCTTGTTTTCAAATCAGACATGAAAACTTGCACATTTTCAGTATCTCAACCAATTAATCATGTAAAATTTAGAATTTTGCGGTTACTGTAAACAACCTTTTCATGTTTACAGACAACTATGCCAGTGAAAAATTTCACATAGGAAACAGTATAAACTTTAACTAACAACACCAACTTGATTGTTCATTGGCACCAGAACCACCCATCAACTGCATTTTTTACAACATAACATCAGCGCACTGAGACATTTCTAATATTCCCCTCAAATCTGGTAATTGAAATATGCATATTGATCGTTAGTATAAGATTCAATTGATTAACTTGAGAAAATTAACATGGTTAAATAAATTTATTTTAAAGTATTTACATTTATCTTTTTTTAAAACTAATTTATCTAATTTAACAAATTTTGAGATTTCACAACTTTGATCGGGAGAGTAAATTTCCTAAAGTAACTGTAAGCTTTGACTTCTATCATGCAAAATAAGTCATATAATTTATTTTGTAAAGATTTTTAATAATTAGTTGATAATTGATATTAATATTTAGCATTTATACTAATATTTTAATCATATTTCAACAGTATTAAAATTAAGGTTAAAGGACAAATTTATGTTTGCCATCTTTAACTATAGATTATGGCATGTTGTTGTCTGAAAGGTGTGTTTTTCCTATAATATTGTGTGCGTTTGGAAATCTATTGGGAAAAAAGGGTTTACAGATTTCAAGATGACTTTACGGATTTCGAGATGCCTTTTTATCTTGGTTTGCGTGTACCGCTGGGAAAAAGTTTTCCCAAACATCACAGTAAATTTTGCCCAATCCACAGTGATTCAAACAATTTTGATTAGATGTAAAGAGCAATTTTACAACTGGTCTGTTTGGGAAAGCAGTAGAAAAATACTTTTACGCAAGTTGAGATAAATATGTGAAGGAGATTGTTTCATTTTGTGGAAAAATATTGTTGAACGTATTTTTGGGTGAGAGTTAAGTGTTTCTAAACAAGCATAACGTTTGTCAAGCTAGTGTTGCCATGCTAAACTCTTTAGGATACAGAGTTTAATCATATTATAGCTTGTATTCATTTTGCTTTTAAAACATGCGTTCCCATTCATCAAGTCTTTTTTTATTTAAAATTAGTCTTTATAGTTTAATAAGAACTTGAACCAATTTATCATTGAAGAATCAACCTATGATTGAAACTATATGGAAAAAATAATGGCAGATTATATGAACCCAACATTTTATTAACCCAAGTTTTTACTATTTCAATTTTTTTAGAAAAAATTGGTTAAAAGTTGTCATTTAAAAAGTTTACTCGCTAAAAGGTATGTGGTGCAATTCATCTTTAATGGGTTTAACCTATTTTTATCTGTATAAAAGTTTTTAAAACAGAAGTAATTTATATATAGTTGAAGATATATTGTATACAACTAGAATCAGTAAAATGGGGGCCAGGTTCATCGGCTAATCCATTTAATTAGAAGGTTGGACTTTTTTTTCCCTAAAAAAAAAACCATGCTTTTAGAATAGGTAGACTTTTGGGTCTGTCAAGGGTTAACTCCTTTAAACCCATATAATATTATTTGTTTCATATAAGGCAAGTTGTAACCATTTTAATAACTATATTTGTTCAACTTTTCTTTAGATATAATGTTTGGTTGAAATTATTTCAATCCTTTATAAATCACGCAATTAAACATAATGAAAAATATCAAGATATCTATGCTATTATGGATTTTTTGTGGGTTAATACAATCTTTGATCCCTAATTTCGTTTTCATTTTAATTTTGATCTTTCGAGTTTAAAACCAGTGATTTTAATTCTTCAGAGGGCAAAACGGTCCGGATTTTTGTTAGATTATAGAGACTAATGTTTCAAATAAAATGAAACTTTATGATCAATACAACTAGTTCTAAATTTGATGGACCAAAACTAAAATAAAGATGGACTCGAGGACTAAATATTGTATTAGCCCATATTTTTTTAATTAGAGTTCAAAATAATGATTTGATTTGATTCAATTTTGGTAAGTAGTTGGTTTAAACTCCTAAATTTGAGATTCAACTTTCAACTTCATAGATGTTTTAGAATAAGTGGGTTTTTCAAGGCTTGGCTTTTCCAGGCTCGATCAAGTTCTCACACATTCACATGTAAATGAAAGAGTTGAATTGTGTTGAAAATAAGTTTCACCTGTTCAAATTAATAAAGGGCTCGTTTGATGGGGCATCAAGAGAACAAAAGTAGAGGTGAAAGGCCAAAGAGTTATTTTGAATGAAGTTGGCCAAAATGACTTCTGGTCTGAAAGGAACTTCAAGCCAAAAGGATATTTGAGCTAGTTTAGGAAGAAAAGTTGACATGGAAAAGTAGTGGTGGAAGTTCCAGAGTTATTTTGAAAGGAACTTAGGCCATGTTTGGTATGATAGAATTGGGCACATGGAAATGGAAATGGAGCCTAATTCCATCACACATGCATGTTTGGTAGGATGGAAATGGAATCCAATTCCATTCATATCCACCAAAAATCACTTTTTTAATTCCATCCCTCAACCTCAGTTTTGCAATTCCATATCCATGAAGCCATTTTTGCCCTTGCACATCCTTTCGATTTTCATGCTTTGTCTTCGACCAGTGAGCATCTCCGACCATCGATGACGGCATCGGCGAGCAACTCCGACCAGGATGACAGCTTCGTCTTCTACCATTCATGATGGCTTTGTCTTTGACTACTCAATATACCTCGAGCGACAGCTTCGTCTTCAACCACGACGGCTTTGCCTTCGACCACAATGAAGACGCCGACCTCTAGCAACAAAGATGGCGGCCTCCAGCGATGAAGACGGAGATAGCGACCTCAGCGATGAAGACGGAGACGTGACCTCAGCGACAGAGATGCAGACGAAGGAAAGAAGACCAGACGGTGAAACGATTTTTTTTATTTTTAAATATAAAAGGGTATTTTTGTCTTTTTATATAAAAATTAGATTCCATTTCCATAACATACCAAACGTACTTGTAAAATCCATATCCATATCCACCTCCACCTCCACATCCACATCCATATCCATTTCCATTTCCATGAAAAATAAAAAAATTACTGCTACGCTAGAAATACGTTTTAAATTAAAATGAGATTAAGCTACGCTAGAAATAAAAATTGATAAGGAAAGGGAGGACATTATAGTATCAAAGGGAGAGATTTGAACTTCATTGAGTCAATGGGTCCCACTCGTATTTTTTTCATGAAAAATAAAAAAATTACTGCTAATGGCCCGTTAATTTAATACCGTAAGTTGAAGAAAAAAATTAAATAGTATATTTTAGAGAAAATCATTATTTATATTCTTTTAAATCTTTTCCCACCCAAATTTACTTTTTAAATACTTATTCAAATAAGTTTCAATTTTACAAAAGTCACTTATATTACTTTTGATTTAAATATAAATCAAATCACATTATCTAATTTGTACCCTAACTTTATTTTTCAAAAAGGATTTTAATAAAAAGTTATTTCTACTGCCACTAATTCAAATGATTCAAAATTGTAGACGTTTACTTAGTTATAATGAATTTCCCCTTTTTTATTATTAGCATTAAAAATTTAAGATATGATGGATTTGTTGATAATACTTATTAGAGAAATACTTACATATTTTCGGAATGTTACATTATTTATAATCTATCCAATAAAATATTTAAATAATTCATTTTATGAATTTTATATCTCATAAACTTCTTTTAATTATTTCTCTTTCTCCATAATATATTATATTATATATTTATGAAACCCAAAATGATAATTATATAACTTTTTATTGGACGGAGTATCATCCGGCAGTTTAGGAGCGTCTAACTTTTTCTCGTACTTGCTAATGAGACCGAGTTGCAGAACATTGACGGCCAAAACTTGTCAAAATCCGATTACCAACTTCCAGAAGACTGACGACAGTGAGGCATATTGAAGTCCAGAGCTTGGCCTCAAGAGATGTCCAGGGTAGAGCACGTGGAAGACGAAGAGAAACGTCGTCAATTGAAACTTGAAGAAGCCCTGGAAATCAAATCCCTCAGGCGTATAATCAGTGCTTACCTCAAGTACGATTCACTCCTACCATTCGTTCGTAAAATTTTCTAGCTGGTTACTCAATGTTGTTTATTTTTTGTTTGGAAGAAAATATTTCTACCAGTTTAATTAGCGATAGTCTGGGTAAATTTTGGGATGTTATTTAAGTTGAATCAATTTGTGCGAAACATGACATAGTTGCGAGAAAGACTGGGTTGGCACTGCAGGGTCGTTAGCCATTTGAAATGACCAACGAGGGCATTTCATAGAATGAGAGTGGACTGCTGTAGCTTGACTGAAATGAAGTGTTATCCTGAATGATCATATTTGCATTGAATAACATCTAGATGTTATTTGGAATAGGTACTCAAAATTTCTAGTCTTTGATTTCTTCAAGTTGTAGGAGGTGAATCAGGCTTGGAAATGGTACAAGTTTGAGGTTTTTTTGACTTTTTTTTTTTGGGTACTTCAAACTGATATTTCTTGTTTGGTCGCCAAGAGTAAAGATAAAATATGGCCCGAATGATATACCTTTCTAGTTAAAAGTTGATGCAATTTTAAGAGAAGTTTGGAACTATATTTGTAGAGAGGATAAATGAATCTTCATTTGTATTATCTTCCAATGATATGTTTTCTTTCATTTGAAATGAAGTGCATTATTAGTTTAAATGACTTTCATTGTATTTTTCTACATTGCAATCTTCTCCAGGATAATTAAGCATTGTTCAATTCTGAAAAAGGATGAGATTCTTTTCTTTGGCACCATTTTTTATGGTAGGGACAAGATGTTCTTGATATAGAGAAGGGTTTTGATGCTCGAGGGAAATATTAGTGAAGTGCTGAGTATCAAATAAATTAGGTGAGAGAGTATAAAGCAGAGTCCAGTTGGTTAAGAATAACTAGTCTGTTTGTAATGTACTCATACTACTATTAATTAGGACCCCTGTGTATGATTTGGTTCTTTGGAATGATATGAGTGTAATACAGAAGCTGGCCTCTCATTGATACAAGCTGACAGTCATATCAGGTTGCTCTATGAAAACTGATATTGGCTTCGTTTGGAAACTCGTTAGGAAAACAGACACAGATTCCGAGGTACTTTATGTGAGAGAAATTTTGTCTCGGCTTGCGTGAGAATGGGTTTTGGGAGTCAGAACGGTGTTTCCAACAGGAAACCAAACGAAGCCATTTTCTTTCTAGGCTTTCATCTTCGATTTTTATATACTTCATTGTCATAACAGTGTAATTGCATTGAAGTGACTCTCATGTCTCATTAATTTGCAAATAAATATACTTGTATAAAACTGGCATATGACCGCTTTAAATTGTGATTCTTTATCTTGGGCACACTTTTTTCATGATGAAAATGAAAGCTAATATAACTTGAAATTTGGGTAGTGCTTTTTACGATGTATAAGATCTTATGCTTGTCTTTATTTTTTATTTTTCCTTATCTTATTATGATATCATAATGTTTTAAACTTGATTTTACCCTATTATCTATTTCATTGGAAGTCGCAATTGGACTACCGTTTTCATTGACTTTGATGCAGCTATCCTGATGCTTCAGAAGAGGATGTCAGAAGATACGAAAGATCTTATAGGAAACTTCCACCTGCACATAAGGTTTGTTGTTCAACTGTAGCAAGAATACAGAGAAAGAGGGTGAGTGAAGAAGAAAGAGTGAGATACAGAAGAAATAAAGGGGGAGAAGGAAACTGTTGATTAATAGCTAATTAACCCTAGTAGCCTAGTACAACTAACGGCTTTACATATAGCTCATATGGTAACTGCTAATATAAAATAAAAAGATAATATTTAATGCTAATGCCTACACAAAAGACAATATAAATGATGAGGATAATATTAGGTTGACAACATTCAAAGTGAAAAAAAAAAGCAATACAAAATGTTATTTTATAATTCAAATCCTAATAAAATATTAATTGTATCTTTATCTTTGAACCTGAATTTACAGCTAATATATTTATTTTTGTTCTCTTCCAATTCTCATCATTCTTGCTTGTTTGGAGAAAAATTGACCTTGAGTTTTAAAGTGTGGAAGCAACGAGAGGAAAATGATCCATCTTGGAGCATTAGCTAGGACCAATAACACTACTTTAAAATCTGTTAGCTGAGGAAGCTTTTGAGCTGTCTTCAAGTACACAAGTTTAGTTGGTTGAAATCATGTGATGGTGATAATTTTCTTCATAAGGCACTTAACATGTAATTATTGCTCAAAATCATTATGGGCTTCCCATCCTAAATTACTTCCATCTGCTCTTTATAATCTACAATATTGGGCAACTGAAGGGTTCCAAAATGACAGAATTGCATGGAGATCTCAAAGACATTTTTCTTCTGCCTTTAGCCCTTCCAACTTTTTCTAGTGTTTTTTTTTTTTGTTTATTCCAATGTTACCTTTGGCACCTAAATTTCTTATGTTTTCAGGCTTTATTATCCCATTATCCTCTAAAGATTCAAAGCCTGCGCCGGTAAATTTACGTTGCCCTCTCTTATGTATATCCTTTCTTAATCTGTCTTAATTTTTCTTTTAAAGAATTTCTTGAGGTGTTTTAGAGTAGATGCCAATGTCCCTTGGGTCCAGTGGCACTTTCTTCTATTAAGGGAACAGGGAGAAAATAAGTTTATAAATTCGTTGCTGAAATAAATCTTCATGATTGGAATTATTGATAAGCTGAATGAACCTGAACTATGATTGTCTTTTGCATGGTTGATATGATGAAGATGTAGAATTACTGATTATCTTTCTATTTGGGCTTTTTTTTAGCTCCCATACTTGGACTAGGAAAGGCTTAGTGTTATTATTGATTATTAGGTTGGGATGATTCTATATGCCCATGGCACTTAAAACTTGTGGAAACAAGAATCTTTTAAAAGTGAACAATCAGAATAAAACCATTGTGAAAGACAACCATTTTAATCTTTAAGAGATAAGAGAGACTTTGGACAAACATGCTTGCAGCCACCATGGGATTTAAGTTAAACTTCTAGCAACTGATGGAATTTTAATTGTTAATTACCTTTTAAAGAGAGCTCAAATTAGATTGGAGTGATTTAAGTGCATTTCTAGTGGTTAATGTAAATTGTAAACTTTAACTAACATAATCTAGTGATAACATGACCACAGGTGTATCTCCATAAATTCTTATTTCATATTCAACATGCTTCAGGTCAGAGCTAACTTTTTGTTGTGGTGAAATCCTTTATTATTTTTTATGTTCTTTAGATATCAATATAACAAACTTTTGCAGGCATTTGAACCTCCACTAGATATGAGCCAGGGCATAGATATTGATGAGGACCTGGACCCTGGACATGGCCAAGGTCATGCCACAAAAGATAATGATGCTTGCTTGCGTGAGTCAACCTTGAGAACTGAAATATGTTCTCCAGCAAATGATCGACAGGATCATGTGGAATGCTGCGTTGATACATCTAGATTATCAGTACCAGTCTGTGTTAATGAGGTTTCTGGAACATTTAGGACCTATTATTGATTCAATAAATAATTGTGATGTCTAGCTGGTTCATTCATTGTTGTTTTTTTTATCCGTTTAGAAATTTAACTTTGTAGATAACAACAGGAGGTGGATGTTGAGGGTCACCATCAGTTAAGTACTGGGAGCCAGTCTCCATGTTCAGTACATGCCAAAGAGATAGACGAATATGGTGGAAATGATTCCAATGGAAATGTAATTATTGTTTTCTCTAATATCTTGAAGTTTGAGTTGCCAATTTAAATTTACTGAAGTTTTAGTGGGTCTGTATTTTGCTGGTACCTTAATGGTGAATTAATATTGATGATTTTATGGTTCTTATATCAATTGCAAGTGATACATGTTCAAGTAACTGGATAAAGACAAAACTTAAATTGTTGATGATATCTCTTTCTCTAGGACACTTTAAAAGTGATAGATGGAACATTTTGTGATCACAGTTTATTGTTTAATTGAAATAGTTAGATGATCAGATTCTGCTCTGTTCTATAAATAAGTAATACATTGCAATAGAAGATTTGAATGAAATGTAATGATTGCTTTTGTTCTAGTTTCTTGTGTATTTGAGATCAAAAGGTTGTTATGTTCTAGAAATATTGTCATTCAGCTGGGGGAATGTCCTCTCTTCTGTTGTGAACCTGGTGGATATCTGTTAGGAACCTAAGCTGGAAAGATGACATATCTGATGCAAGTTCCTCTAAGATATATATGTGTATACAGGACAAAATCTAGGTCAAGTTGCTTATATAGTTATATCCATTAGGTCAAGTTTGGAGGTGAATTTACTAGTTTACATGCACATTTTAACAACTTAATAGCAAAATAACAAGTTTTAATATGAAAATTTATGAATCCTTTACATTGTAAGAGCTTATACAAAAATTTACAAGTGTGCACATACATTTTAACAACTATAGCAAAATAACAAGTGTGATTGGAGAACTTGACCCAATGATTTAAGCAACCTCGATTAATTTTTGTCTGTGTATATATGTTAAGTGATAGTACGATGAAACGAACTGGTTGGGAATCATAAGTTGTGCATATATATGTATTTATGGTTGTGTACTCTTCCCATGACTACCATTCTGTAACCCATCACTTGCAGGTTGTTCTATTATATGTTTGTTATTTTTCTTACATGTTTTATAGAGGATATGGAGTTCCTTTTAATTGTCATCTTGTTTCCCCACTGTTGAACCCCCCCCCCCAAAAAAAAAGGGAAAAAACAAAATTAGGGAATTCTGGAGTGAACACGATCCTATGCTTTGATCTTTTTTATACACAAACTGCAAAGTGTTTACCCATTATTTAACACTTTTTTTTTTCAAGTTTAAACTTAACTGCAATTTTTTATTTGAATTCTGAATGTTTTCTATTTCAATTGTAGCAAAATTATTTGGACATATGAATCAATAAGTTTTTTCATGGCATGTTTCAGGTATCCTCGTTGCGACAAGAATGGTTGGACCCATCTTTTCAATTGAATGTTCCTTTAGTTGATGTAGATAAGGTATACCCTTTTACTCCTTCTCTCTCTCTCTCTCTCTCTCTCTCTAATCTAGATGGTTGTTCAGATGTCACTTAGCACTGATTCTGTGAGTTTTATTACCTAGATGTTTCTGCACTTATTTTCATGGTTGGTGAAGAGGGTACTGAATCATGAAATTATGTCATTTTACATTTCATATAAAAATAGCAACTTGAGGCACTTTGGACAGGATAGTTGGAATTTTAATTCCATACTTTTCTAGTTGTATTGTAATGGCGAGAATCCTGTTAGAAATAATTGGGAACATCTGGATTTGGAGAATCTCTATATCTGCCATGATTCTCAGTAATTATTTGTCTGATCCATTTTCTTCCTCCTTGCTCTCTCTAAAAGTATTATTCTTGTTTATTTTGTTTCCTCTTATATTTGCTTCCTTTTTATGTCTAGCTATTGGACACTTATTTCCCATAATTATTTCTCTTTTATCTGTTCATCTTTAAAGATAAAATTTCCATATTGTTTTTCTCTTTTATCTATTTTGATATTGCCTTGACCCCAGGTGCGTTGTATAATAAGGAATATAGTTAGAGACTGGGCAGCAGAGGTACTGCTTATTTGTTTTCTGAATTTGAATTGTAATTATTGAATGGAAAACTTGATATATAGTTCCATTTAATCTTCTGAATTTGGTATTATGCAGGGTCAAAGGGAACGTGATCAGTGTTACAAGCCTATACTTGAAGAACTCAATGCGTTGTTTCCTAATCGCAGTAAAGAGAGGTACACCAATAATATTTCTATCTAAAGCTCTTATCTTCTTTAGAAAGTTCTTGTCCAATTGGAAGTTTGTTTGAATAATCTGTAGCTCACTAAAATCATGAAAATTTTCAAGCAGCCCACCTGCCTGTTTAGTTCCTGGTGCTGGACTTGGTCGGCTGGCTCTGGAGATTTCATGCTTAGGTGTGTGTGTAACTGTGTACCACTAGGATCTTGTGGGATTTATGTTATATGCTTTTACTATATCTGTTATTTCATGCCATGATACAGGATTTATCAGCCAGGGAAATGAATTTTCGTACTACATGATGATATGCTCCAGTTTTATTCTTAACCAGTAAGGATATTGAACTTTCGCTTTGCTTGTTCATCTGTGTGATAAATATTTATTTGATGTTAGAATGTTAGTTCACTATAAATGAATTATGTTATGATGCCATTTTTTGTCTAATTTTTCTGTTGATGGATCATATAAGTGCTCAAATTGCTGGCGAATGGACAATATATCCTTGGATACACAGTAACTGTAATTCTTTGTCAGATAGTGATCAACTTCGTCCTGTTTCAATTCCGGATATTCACCCTGCCAGGTACTTATATTGATCTGTAATGTGGGCCATCCTATTTTCTCCTTTTTTTTAAAAGCAATGTCAGTTTCAATACTGCTTTATTTCACGTGTATAAAGATCCTCCCCACCATATGAGGTTTAATGTTGCTGAAAATTAAGTCGATGAATGTATAAACAAGTTGGACATGATTACTATCTATCCAACTTGAGGGAGTGATAGAATACCTCCTAGAGAATAGGGCAAACAGTTACTTGAGTTTGACTAAGTCTTTATTTAATTATTTTATTAGTTATGTATTTGTTCAATTATTTATTAATTATGTAATGGGTGAGTCAGTTATGCATGTAGGAGTTAGTGGGGTAGTTATGAGTTAGTGGAGTCATGGAAGGATTTAGATAGAGTCAGTTATTACCCTTCCTCTATAAATATGCTAGGTTGTATTCAAGTTGGACATCGATGAATTGAATGAGAAAATATTGTCTTTGAGTATTGGAGATCCTCCTTTCCTCTTGGCTTCTTTTATCTTTCAAATGTGAGATCCTGACATTTGAGAGAAACTAGAAGAGCTTGATGAGTTCTAGATCCTGGATCTCATCAGGGAGAGTGTGGAAATATCTTTTGTTTTATTGTAGAATTAGTGCATTCATTAGGCTCATTTATTAGCTTGTATTTGTGTGTGTGTGTGTGTGTTTGGGATCTATCCTAGCTTTCATATGAATGAAAAACAATTTTTCTCTAATTACAACACATTATCTTGCTGAAACGTTTCTTTTGTAATTCTCTGGCTAGTTTTCTGTGTCCTGACTCCTGAGTGCACATGCTAGTCATTAATCTTTCTTTATAAATCAAATCAATGGCTTTAATTATTATTGTTTCGGTTCACATCCATAATAAAAATTTATTTTGATGGGGGAGTCAATTTCTTGTAAGCAGTATAGCTTTTGTATTCTAAAATTTTTCGAGTTGGATCTGAACAGTGAACTTCAAGCACGTGAATTGTGTTCTTGTTCCTTTGTTCTAGAAAAGAAATGACTTTTTTTTTGTGTGAAAATTTAATTTCTCTCTCAAGAACAAGTGAACAAAGTTTTGAAATTCAACCCAGACATTGACTCAGAAGGTGTCGACTGTCGAGAATAGACAATTGGATCAACTTGTTCAATTAGATGGAGGCCCATCATTTTCACTAAATGTTATCATAAATATATAAAAATAATAATTTATTAGTCTTAATATATAATTAATGTGCTATATGCTGAGTGAGAAAAATTATTTTTAAAATTATGCCTTTGAACTAAAATGCTCAAGAGGGGATCATATGTTTCAAATGGAAAACATTTTTTAACATGGTTGATTTTGTAAAGACTAAGTTATGTCTCTTTTACAAGTCACTCTGGTTTTCCTAATATTGGTTGGGTTTGATAAAATTTTATTACGTGCATTCCTTTGGGGGCTGTATCGCAGAACGCAGACCACTTGAATAGATTTTGTTTGCCACTAGAATTGTTTACTTTCTCTGCATATTGTTTATTTATTAAATGTGTTGGTGTGATATCAAACACAATAAAAATTCCTTGACTATAATAATGCTAAAATTACAGTGTTTTGTTACTTATAATCTGTTTTTAACTTTGAAATGCAAAATCTGTTCCAAATTGTGCATTCCCATGGTCACATGATGAAAATGAAGACATAGTTTACTTGTACAAGTGCCATAATATAAGTACATTTTCTGTTTTATTATTTTAATTGTAACCTTCTTGATTGCATTTTTTCCGTACCAACTGGGAGCAGTGCAGGAATTACCGAAGGCTTTTCCATGTGTGGTGGTGACTTTGTTGAAGTCTACAGTGATCCAAGCCAAATAGGTAGGATAGATAGCATTACTCAAAAGAGTGTATTTGAATGTGATAGAACCTTGAGATTTGGGTATCCTCTACCATGCATGCATTCCGCTCTCCTTTTTAGTGTTTAAATTAGAATTGTTAGTTTATTCCCTTTTTTTATAAACAGTTATTTCCTTTCTCCTATAGGTAAATCTTAGTTGCCGCATCGATTGTATTGCAAGCTAAACAATCTTAACTCTATTATCAAGAGATATAACACCAATATCAGGGGTGTTCAAAACACTCTTTTTGGTTTTTATTGTTGATTTCATTTCAAAGGAACCAGAACATAGGCACAGCAATATTTCTTTTCAATCTTCATTGAACTTGTAGTCTTCAGGAGTAGTCAATAATGTGCTGGCTGCCATTTTGTGGTGAATGTCTAATACAAAATATGTATGAATTTCTAGACCTCTATTAGCTTATATTTGTTAGACTTATGCTAGGGCTGAAAAACTGTGACATTAACTTCTAATGCATTGTCCCATGAAAAGAAACGAAACTACTTGAAGTCAAAGATTCTTGCCATCTAAATTTCTATGGGGAACTCAATCGACTGTATTTTCTTTGAATTCTGTCAGTAAATATAATATTTTAAAACCAGCTTTCTTACTAGTTGTTAGAGGTGTGATCTTAAATACAAGGAAAACAGCTCTGTTGTTTGGAAATATAAATCCAAATTTCTGTAGATCTTATACATAAATTGAACCTAAGAGTATAGTTCTAATTCATATCAATACCAAAATGGAAGACATTGCCATATAATTTTCAATTCCTTATGAATCTTTCATCTTCTGTACAGGTGCTTGGGATGCAGTTGTGACTTGTTTCTTTATTGATACCGCTCATAATATAGTTGAATATATTGAAATAATATCACAAATTTTGAGAAACGGTGGAGTAAGTTCCTACCTTCTGTTAATACCTATTGTTTTTCCTCCGTTCCTTTTTGCGAGACAAATTTACCTACATTATCCAAGCCAAGAAAATTAGTTGATTTCTTTAAACTTTCCTCATCATTCCACGAGAATCCTTCATTAAATATTCCCTCACCCTTTAAACACACACTCTCTCTCTCTCCCCTAATTAATTGAAAACACCCTTTGTTAAAGGCACTTTTGGAGGGAAAATTAATTACTGCCCAGATTTTGCATAACATCTTATAAATATGAACATCAGAGCCTTTTGAAAGATATCATATATAAAAGAACGGAAGGAGTATCTTCTTTATTTTATTCCATTTGTTCTTGTTTGATGTCACGATTGCATAATTGGTTTCCTTACTACTGTGTACCATCACGACAGGTTTGGATTAATTTGGGTCCTCTCCTTTATCACTTTGCAGACATGCATGGACAAGAAGATGTAAGCTTTTTTTTTTTTTTTACCGTATTTTGAGTTCCATCTATTCTTTTCGGGGCCACTTTTTTTTCACTTGCATAGGTGATCACATGCGTGGAATATATTCCCATTCTGATATTTATCTGTAGGACATGTCCATTGAATTGAGTTTGGAAGATGTTAAAAGGGTTGCTTTGCATTATGGTTTTGAATTTGAGGTATGCTCAACCAGTTTGGTTATTGCTTCTTTTATGTCTACAAATGACTAATCATGCTTCTATTGTCTTACCATGAACTGCAGAAAGAAAGTACCATTGAGACAACCTACACCACAAATCCTAGATCAATGATGCAAGTAAGCTTCTAACTGCTTCCTCCATCCCTCACTCTGATGGTATTTTCTTCTCCTGCTCATCTAAAATGAGGCTAACATCATTATACCATTCTGGTACCTATTACAAGTCACGTGAGGAGAAAAGTTTGGTTCCAAATATAAGTCAGTTGAAGGGATATTAATTATTGTTTACCAATACTTTTGTTGCA